>OMLP01012997.1:13507-33552 GCA_900302685.1 Spondyliosoma cantharus | reverse complement strand
TTTATTTGTTAAATAGTTATATAAAGTAATCACAAATATGATATTGTTTGACAAGCAGTAACAAAAAATGAGGACTTAATATTCCACAAATGTAATTTATTTGAATTTTGTCAATATTACTTTTCGTATATATTTGTATGATTTAGAATCTCATAAAGTAGTGTTTTTACAATTAATAAAAAAAAAGTTTTTCTAAGTCAAGATAATGTCAAGATAAAGTCAAGATAATGATAAAAGCATCACAAGCTTTTTTTCATATTTGATTATATTTCATTTTTATTTTCTATACAACCTGTGTTATTTTAACCAATGAAAAAAAGTTTTCACTACAAAAACGAGACTAAAACTAACCAAAAAGTATGATAAAATGTATGAATTCTTTTGTCATCAAATAACAACCAAATGATAACATAAAAAAACGATCTTATTAGAAACAAATAGAATTTTTTGTCAAAAGACTAAACATAAAATCAAATCAAAATTAACACTCTATATAACTTTCTTTTTTCCTAAAGTTCCGTACAAGTAAATAAAATATTTTTATTTTCCTGGTAGGAATGGGATTACATCTTACTTACGTCTTAGAAGTTTTAATATTTACTTATTTTGAAACTATTATAAGTTATAACAAAATAAAATGTTTAATAAAACCTGAAAGTCAAAATGAAACCTTTGCTCCATTGTCATAATTCAAAATATAAAGTCAATTCCAAGCATGTTCTGTGAGAATATGCTGTATGTCTCACCTGGTCTCTGAATGGCAGGTTGGAAAACACCGGCAGGTTTTTGGTCCACTTCACTGACATGAAGAGCAGCCTCGCCGAGGTCTCGTAGACATTTTCAGAGCTGGACGGGTACAGAGCCATGTGGTACTCTGAGGATGCTTGCTCCGGCTCATTGCTGGTCACATCGATGTTCTCGTCAACTGAAAAAAGAAAGATGAGGTCAGGATAGAGGGCGCAGGGTCATATGAAAACACTTCAGGCCTGGGATCTTGTTTATACAGTTTATGCATGCTAACATTTTAACTTGTTAGCAAGCTATCTTTGAGCATATTCACATGACTGTGCCCACTGCTACATGCTTAAGATTAAGTGCTACATTTTAGCATGTTTGTCAAAAAAGCTACTAGCTTTACCACAGGTTATAATTAGTACATCATTTCTTTTAATGGTGTTTTTACATTGATTGTATCACTGATTGTTTTGCAAAGAAATTCCTGTTTCTTCCTGGAAACAGCCTTCATGGTGACCTCAGGCCATATCAGTAAATGGAGATATACCTTTATCACAGGTTTGGATGTAAAAACAGTTTTGACAAACACTTGGTAAAATTACACAGTAAATTGATGCAGCTCTTTGTCTAATATCATCTGAGTGTAATTTCCAGCCAGCAGCCTCGCTCTCAAACATTAAACCCTCCTCACCGTCCTCGGGCTCCAGCTTGGCACAAGTCTCGGCTGTCATGAGGCTGGCCATGAAGCGGTGGTTGTTCTGGGGACTGATGCAGCGCTGGGGGGTGACCGAGGAGGTGATGGACATGGAGGAGGTGATGTGTGGCCATGTGATGACAGACCCAGTGGAGGAGGAAGAAGAGGAAGAAGACGATGAGGAAGAGGAGGTGGGCTCTCGTGTGGTGGCCAGGTGCTCCTTCTCAGGGTCCACGTCAATGGAGTCCAGACGGACCTGAGCTGTGCTGCGGGGCTGCCGCTCGTTCTGCACCGCTGCAGTGAGGAAAACGATGAGGGATTTTAATTTAAAAAATTAAACCAAAAGAAATTCTTTATTGTCATAGACGAGCAAAGACACCAGACAATCTCCACATTTAAGAAGCTGGAATCGGAGACTTTTTTCTTTAAGGAATTTAAAAGTTGAATTAATTGATCAAATGTTGCAGCCATAAATGGTTCATATATTATCTGATGTTGAATAAACGCATTAATAGACACTTACCGTCTTTATTCATGCCTGCCTGCAAGCACTTCATCAGCCGACACGCCTGGCACTGGTTGCGATGAGCTTTGTCCACTGGACACATGCCTGTACCGGCCTGGCACCTGTTGACCCATGGACAAAACGTTAAAGGGAGAGTCCACTGCAAACAGACATACATACATTGAATACCGTATTCAATGATTTGGAAAAGAAATCTGAAATTTGAACGTGTTTATTTGAAATGCAAAGCGACCTGTTACTCTCTGCATGGATTATAGTGCTTTTTTAAATTTTGCTCATGGTGCACTTTTGTTGTCATGTGACAAAGAAAACATACATTTGTGCAGAAAAACATGGCCGTCATTTCCTGTGTGTGGGTTTTTGTTGGGAGTCACTAGATTTAAAGAAAATCTTGAGATCCTCACACTTTCAATTTGTCATTATTTCGCATAATGCACCTCATAAACTAACTGGCTTTAATGGGATGGGGACAGCTTTCTCTTGCCTGTAAATGAGCCTCCTCCTCACACTGCGTTTGAAGAAGCCACTGCAGCCGTTGCAGGCGTAGATGCCATAGTGTTTCCCGCTGCTGGTGTCTCCGCACACTTTGCAGACCAGAGCTGGGCTCAGAGCTTTCCCCGGGGCCGGACTCTTGGCTGTGAGTCAAACACAGTCACACAAGGCAGGTCAGTTAGTTCCATTCATGTAGTCTGGTATTGTTTCACACATGTGCCTGCCATCTGTACTGTCAGCTCAGTCTGCATGCGGCTCAACAGTTTGACAAAACACCAGAGTCAATATTGCAACAGCCGTTTGGGTCTGGAAATCTAATTTAGGGGATGATTATGAAATTAAAACAAGAAATGGCTGAAGGCAGATTAACGACTAACACAAACGATGTAGGCATTATGATATTCATCCAAATAAACCCATTAATTATACATAAATTCAGATAGCATTGTCTACAGTTGCATAAAAAATATTTATTTTGGCCTTGGTTTACCTCAATTAATTACATCTGTATTCAAGAAATGCAGTTGTGCAAGCTTGGAGCTATTTACGGTTCATATCCATACATACTCCAGAGTTAAAGAACCTTAAGATCAAATTATACAGATGTTTTTCGAGTTAAATATTTAAATAGATAAAAAGGCATTAAAACAGTTCTCAAACAGAAATTTTTATTATCTATTATTATCCGAAAGCCTCCACCATCAGTCTGTTTTTTCTTGATACTTTGTTTCTTGACTACACACCAAGTTTGCATCCCATCTTTCAGGCTTCATCACCTGTCGCACCAGGTGAAACTCTTACCTCCTCTGCTGTCGTCAGTCCCGCCGCTCCCAGAGGACTCAGTGGGGGAAGCTGACGACATGATCATGGGGATCTTCGACAGGTGATCCTCCATCATTTTTAGAATAAAAATGTCTCCTGGAGTGGTGATGAATGAAGATCACAAACTTTGTTCTGAATTGTTAGTCCTCTTCTCTGGAGTTTTAAATATTTTAAGATATATTGTCCACGATAAACACACAAAAAGTTCAAGTTCCTTTCGTGAGGGACGTAAATGTGTCACTGTCAGGCTTCCAGTGGTCCCCAGTGGGCAGATGGTAGGTCGAGTTCCCTGCAGATCTTCTACTGTGTGGAGATGCAGATGGGTTGGGGTCCTGCCATGAGCTCGAGCTCCCACTTGTTGCAAGTCAACAGGTTGTGTGTCCTCCCTCCGTCACTGTCTGTGGGTGCTTCTCGGTGGCAGCTCCTCAAAAGGGAGCCCCGGGGGGTGGAGGGGTTAGGATTAGCCCCACGCGCTGTGTAAGCAGCATGCTTATTTGTCATCCTCTTAATCTTTACTGTTCATCTACTGGATCAATCAGTCACATTGACGGAACATTGGTGCTGCTCGGACTCAGATCGTCATCACGAACAAAACAAAAAAATAAGAAAAGCAAAGAAAACAGCGCTGACTTCTAAAACTGCGGCTCTCTGGTAGAAGAGTTGTAACTTTAGACCAGTTCCCATCCAGCTCCGTCTTCTTGTGTCTCCTCTGTCCACGAGGGCATCCATCAGTCAGCACTCCTCTTCGGTATCTGCATTTAAAGGGATGATTACATGAGGCGCACATTATTATATTTACCAGCCTCTTCAATGTGTGTTTCCCCTCCTTTCCCTTTGCCTCAAAATTCCAGCTCCATTTCCCCCTGCTGTATATTTGATCTGTGTGATTGCCTCCCATTCATAATGACTCCCAGTGTTTGCTGAAGAGCTGCCTATTAACTCCCATTTAGCTCTTTTTTGACAAACTAGAGATCATCCGCTTCATCTGGCTGCCAGGAGAAAAAGGTCACAGAGGGAATAATAGAGTTTTGAATGGGTGATGTTTTCGCCTGAACTAATTTAGCCCATTCATGAGGGTCTTGCATTTATTATTAAGCAGGCAGAATCACACATGTGCCATTTACATAGGCGGTAGCTCTGCTAGCTGCTACGGACCAGACCTGTGGAGAGAACTCATGGAGGGACACATGCAGCCTTGTAATCGTTTTTGAATGAAATTGACTTGCTGTTTACCAAAAACAATTTGGAGCAAAATGACAAGCCTCACACATTATTGCTGTGATTATGACAAGAAAGGCCTCATAACGAAAAACTAACGAGCCTTTAAAAATACTCATTCTGAGCATGATTGTGAAAAACAAACAGGAGAAGGGTCGTGAAGGATGTAAAACTGAAAGCAGGAGTCAAACAACGCTTCTGTCGTTGATGACAGTACGGTCATTGTCTAATGATCAACTCTGCTCATTTTCATCATTTGTTTCTTCACACAGTTGAGCGGTTCAAGTGAATGATCTTAATCTGGAGAGGACGCGAGCTGCCATGTTTCTGACATCTGTGCGCTGGCATCTGCACTGACTCGTTGTTGTTTGTGTTTGTGTTTGCTGTTTGTTCTAATGCGTGTTAATAACTGCGCCCAGGACTCTGTTCTTGGATTGGACATATGAGCACTTTAAAGCTGCACTAATTGAGTTCAAACCGCAACATCTGACATATTATCCCTTCATAAAGCAACATTAATGTTCATTTGGAGTCGCCTCAATCACTTTCCTTTGAGCTTTTTCTCTCCCCCACTCCTGATAAAAATGTTCTTTAGCCACTCAATATTCCACTTTTTCACCAGCTGGTCACAAACTTTGCCTGACGGGCAGCAGGTTTATCAGCTACCTGTTGCAGGCCAGAAAACCCAAACAATGAGCTAAAACAGGCTAAAAGACAGGGCATCTAGCCGATAGCATCTGTAAGGATAATGATGAATCTGCGTTGGTTTGAGCCGGGCCATATAATGTGCCTTGCTATTTTAGAGAATGGGTGCCTTTTTTTAGGCATGAGGATGAGTTTACATTCACATAAATTCCAGTAGCACTTCAACAATTTTATTCACATAAACTACAACTTTGTACGGAAGCTGAGAACGGCCATGGATTTTTTTTATTTTTATGCACTGTTATCTTGTGATAATGACTTATTATCTCGTTATCGCCATATAATAAAAATTGTTTTCTCGTTTTTAGAAATTAATTACTAATGTGTTCATCTTGATTTCAACCTACAAGAGCTGCCACGAACGGCTTCTGTAGCCACTGGCTGTAGCTGTAGCCTACCGGTAAGTTACACTTTACGTTTGTTTACTTGACTGGGTTTATTTAGGGGCTACCAGTTAGCAGATGAGAGGCTGACAAACTCCTATCTATCCGGCTGCTTCAGCTAAGGTAATGTAAATGTAGCCTGGATCAGACAGTGGCAGCTCTTGTAGGCTGAAATCAGGACAATCACATTAACCACATTAACATCAGACTTTATAATTATCCCACGAAAACAAAAGTATTTCTGTATCGAGATAACGAAATAATTAATTCGTTATCACGAGAAAACAATCTTTGCTAGATCGAGATAAAGGGATAATAAGTCGTTATGACGAGATAACAGTGCATAAAAATAAGAAAAATCCATGGCCGTTCTCGGCTTCCGTAACTTTAATTAACTCAAAACAAGCCAATTTAATGTTATTAAATATTGAGACAGTTTCCGATGTTTTCTTTTGACTTAGAGTCGAGCTGAAATGAAAAAAGCCCTTCCATGGTCAATTTAGCACCTAGCAATATATACTACAAAAATAACAAAAAATCCTATTCTTTGTTTTTTAATATCAAAATGCAGTCATGTCTTCTTGCTTTAAGACAAAAAGCTACAGTTTAAGCTTCAGTTTAAGCTTCTGTTTAAGCAGTGAGCGAGTGGCATCGAACTTAGATTTCATGTCAGAATGACACAAAAGTGTTTTACTGATTACTGCACAAAAACATTAATTCAAAACTTAATTCACTGATTTGCATCATATTTTATGGAGACAATGTTTCATGGTGATTTTCTCCGGCTGTTTTGCTTGAATCCTCTGTGATTTATGGAAATTTCTGATGAACAGAACCGGGCTCCAACGAAAACAAACTCCAAGACCTGCAGCCAGTCTGACAACAGGAAATCCACTACAGAGATGGTTTACAAAGCTTAGCTGCTGTTGGACTGTTCCTGCTTGCTCATTCAGCCATGCAGCTAACGTTAGCGCTCCTATTAGTTGACTAACGATAGGCCCTGGATTGAAAGAAAACCAACCTTGGTACTGTACTACCTGATGTCAGATATGCAGCTGCCAGTCTTTGATGGTGCTGTGCGGCTGTGTTTTGCGAGCCCTCTCAGCCCTTACTCAGCTATGTTCAGAGGGAGCTCGGTTAATTTGACCTGTAGCTGCCTGACGACGGGTGTAGTTCACACTCAACATTAACTCTATAGGCTCCTATAGATGCCAATCAATATCCTCAAAAGTTCCTCCCTACCTGATCGTTTTTCCAGGAAACACGTAAATATGCGAAAGAAAATAACACTCCACCTTCCGGTTCATGAGGACGTTAAATTTCTTGTGGCTGTATCGATTTCTACAGCAGGAATTTTAACTCCACACCTCCATATGTCTCAAATCTGTCTCAATCCTGACTGAGCAACATATTACACACAGTCATGTGATCATATCAAATATATTGATTTGTGTACCTTTAATTCAACACAGAGTTGATTGATTTATGTTGACAGCTGGTTATGTTGTGTAACCTATATCTGTATGGTATCAAAACAACTGTCCTCAGTGCCAGAACCGTGTCATCGCTGCTAAACTTTAAGTAGAAAATTAGCTTGGAGAGCAAAATTAATGTCCATCTCAGCAAGTTCGAGCTCCACAATAACAAGGCCGACCATAATTGGAAAAACTAAGTGTAAAGCATTTAAGGAGATTAGAGTTTGACCACATTTTGTCTGCCTGGGCACCAGCCGCAGTCACCAGAAGACAAGAGGGGGGGAGAGACACAATTAGCTCAAAAGATTAAAAGAGCAGTGAAGACACCCTCCTTGTGGGCATCTTCAGCCATATGGTGGCTACTCTCTTCACCCTTGGCCAACACACTGTTGACCTTTGTAAGATTTAACAGTTAATTAGTTTTCTGAGATCACTGGTCTGCAGGCTTTCTGCGTGGATTCAGCTGAATTACTCATCGATCAGAGATTTGGACATGTCATTTCATGCAATCTTTTAAGGATAAGTTCACCCACACATGAAGATTTAGACATCATCTACTCATCCCCATGCAGGTGGAAAGTCAGGTGAGGTTTGCAGTCTACAAAACATTGACATTAACAGTGTTGCAGCATTCTCCTAAACAACTGAAGTAGATGGGGACTTATTTTAAAATGTAAAAAGCAACAGCAAAAACAAATATAAAATGTTTCCATACAGCTTGTAATCCACACCCTTTCTTAAGCAAAAATCTTTGCTGTATAGCCGCTAAGCTAAGCACCCCATCTGAAGTGGGTGCACAAGCTCAGCCACACATGTAAAAAAAAAGGTCTTATTCAAATCAATTTGTGATCGCGGGTCTTCCAGATACTTGGATCACACCATAAGGGTTGTTTGGAACAATTTTATATACTGTTTTTGCTGTGAAGCTCCAGAAATGTTTTGTTGAATACACAACTTCACCCAACTTTGTTAATTGTAATTGTGTCATGGTCCTGTTGATTCTATTGTCTTATATTTGTATTTGGTGTGTTTCCTGGGTCTTTTAGACTTTCTTGCTTTCTGTTGATTAAAAAGAGAAATCACTGCTGTCATATGTGCCAAAAGATGTTGTTCATCGTTAACAAAATTCACCAAAAAGATCAAAACATGGTGATTCTTTGCTGTTTGCTGTGCTCAATGTAGTCATGTGGCAAGGTAGGAAATGAGTAAGTCACATTTTATTTTGAAGAATTTACACTACATTAAACATATTAAGTTAATGACATTAAGTTATTGTATGTTGTTGTATTGTTATTTTGTCTGATGTTGGGTTATTTTTTAGACAAAGTCCCGGGGAAATAATATCTGATTTCAACCATATTTGATAAAATACAACCAAACGCTCTCAACTTTTTACTACTAAAATGATTTATTATCATTTATTGTAAACAAACCTCTCTCTTGTTTTTTAGTCCATGCTTATGATAATAAACTATTACTTTATATATTTAATTTTGATGGTAAAAGGCCTGTCTATTATTCAGACCAAAATCAGCTTATCTCTTCTTCATGTATTATGCAGCTTTAATTTACTTATAATGTGCTGGTAGTGCCTCTTTAATATCTTATGAGCAAAAGGAGCTCATGAGTGATATCATTATTGCTTTATTATTTATTGAAATCACTTTTATTATCCACTCAAATAATTTGTAAAACCCTCAATTATTAAACACAGGTATTTTTATGAAAAAAAATATTGGCACATTCGCAAAGTGGGTTCCTGCCGCTCTTCCGTGTGCAAATCACAATAATGTTGAACATTTCTTGGTGCTTTCATGTTTCTGTTCTTTTTACAAAAAATGTCTTTAATTCTGGTATAAACTGGAATATATATTTTTCTGGCTCTATCTAATCCTTGATAATATTCCTTTACTTTAACAAAATTAATCACTTGTTCTGTGATCAATGGACCAATTTATCACACTTTTATGTCTGGAAACAATTTTTGGTTATATTTGTCTCACTTCCAGCAACAAGAGATCAAATGTGTTTTCTTCCACCATAGAACAATAAAAGACATAAAAACTGAAACACAAACATACAAATACTCCGACAGATGTAGATCATTGAGAGGAACACACAATCTGTATTTGTTCCCTTCATTAATAAGGCCAGTGTTGTATTAAAGTAACACCTGCTGTAGGAGTGTGACTGTGTTGAGCTGCAGATCAGATCTGCTCTCTATGTTTAGAAGATGAGTCCGTGGATGAGATGACTGGCTGCAGCCTGCAGGCTGAACCAATCGCAGCATTATGACACTTTACATAATAATGATAAGCTGCAGTACACTGTGACACCATCAAGTTTTAGGTAAAGACTTGCTTACATGAGCAGGCCATAGATTATGCCAAGACAAATAGATTAGCATGGGAGCAGCCTTATATTAGGATTCAAAGAATGATTAGAAGAGCCGAGTTATGTAACGACATTAATGAGTCTTGTCATTGCTTCATATGAGTCTGAAAAACACGTCTAAAACCACCGCAGATGTTCAGCATGTGACAAAGCTGCAGCCTCTTCATTTTCCTTTCAAGCAACAAGATGTTGTCCAACCACAGCGGCCAACCCAAAGCATCGGTATTTGATGATCTAGGGATAACACTCAAGAATCAACTATCTTTCCCCAGGAAGTTACATTTTCTTGCTTTCAGGTTGAAAGCACTATTAACCACCAACACACTGTACACTACATAACGTGTTAGTTACATCGAATAGTACAAATTTAAATACCAGACACAACAAAATCTCCTCAACTGATCCTTGGGCCAACATTATTTTTTTTTTAGTATCTGGCCCAGATTGGATTTTAAGCTTTGTCATGAAAGCATTTGTATTTGACAATTAAACTTAACTTAATAAAGAACAGTTAATCCTTTAAAGTTTCTTCTTTAAATCTCCAGAATTGGAGGTTCTTGTACAGCAGCTATTGTACGTTTGTATCATCACAATGAAATCATAATTTGATTTGCCAATTATTTGATCGTACAAGTGACACAAATTAAATCCTCTATTCTTTCAGATGTCAGAAAATCCTGTTTTTTGTTGTCAGCCGACCAACGGTAATAAAATCATTTGATCCAAACATGTTGGCCCCGTTTGAGTAGAGGCCTTCTTTTATCACACCTGTTGTTCACACATTACAACACACCTGATTACATCACCGCCCTCACATTCAGTAACCTCACCAGACTGAGCAGGCCACACATATGAAAGAGGATAACTGCATACACACATACACAAGGGGTGAGTGTTACCATGGATCATGAAGGAAACTCAAGGAGGAGGGTGGAGATGGGGGGGAGGTGTTAAATCTGATCTGTCCAGTGCTGACGATGGCAGTGTGGCTGCGTCCTCACATCAGCCCCGCATCAATGTGTGTGTGTATTATATAACAGCGTGATAAAGCTGCCTTTGGGATCTGACTGTGGCCGCTGAGCCTCTTACCTGTGAGTCAGGTGTGTCAGGTGGAAAGCTCTGGCAGCAGATCTTCATCTTCCACATCACTCATCTCCAACCGACGGGTGTCTGACAAAAAAGACAGATTTCAAAAAGATTTGTCTGTGATTTATGAAGTGTTTCCTCTATTTCCCTTATTACGAGTTTTATTTTCTAATAAATGTATATCTTTTATTTGTCAATTGTTTTCGAAACTATGGGCCAGATTTCTATTTTAAATTTGCTGTTCATATTCACGGCCCCCTGAAATTCAGTCCCTATAAACCCCTGGCACTACTCAACCACCATCATTAATAAAGTCTTGTTTGATTGAGATCAATTCTATATTTTTATCATTTGTTTTCTGTCATCGTTGTAGTCACATTCTCATAATTCTTGTCCAATACTAATTTCAACGTCTTTGAAATTATTTAAAAATTCTGAGCATCAATCGGGGCTCCTGTCCAGCTGTGGGCCCTTTCAAATCATTCATGGGCCCTTACAGATGTACTGGAGATGCAGTCTGTGTGTAAACTGTTTGCAGGACTCTGACCAGCCGTGTGTCCAGCTCTTTCTGTCCTGACCTAGATCTCTGACAGTAAACAGCTGCTTCCTAAAGCACAGTCGTGCTGTCATCAGCAGAACGGCCCTGAGAGATAAATGTCAGATTGGACCTCGGCTGAGCCTCTTGATGCAGCTCAGGGCCCCGCGGTTTGTTCAGGAGATCTACAGACACTTAGCAGCCAACTGCTGCTGCTGCTGCTGCTGGCATTGTTTTGTTTTTGTTTTAATTAACACTGTTTACATTACAGAAACTAGAATTACTGCTATGGGAGTTGCGCATAAGTCAAATTGCAGCTTACATCCATTTCACTATATCAAAGACTTGTGCTATCGAGGACTGTCATACAAAATTCAGCAAGACAACACCTTTTGTCACTTCTTTCCAAAACTGTTTCAAATCACTGGAAAATGATAAAATCAGGGTCAAGGTTTGATTGCGGTCATGATTTTTAAAAAAAGATTTTAAAAAAAACAACATCTATAAACTATTATTGACGTCAAAACAAATAGCAGTTTCTTCTGATGTTTTGTTGACCCATCCATCATGCTCTATAATTTCTCCTGACTTCCCATCATGCTCTGGTAAAGACACTTTTCCAGTGTCATAAAAACATTGAAATTGAGAAGGAACGCTAAGTTGTAGAAAGGTCAAGTTATTTCAAGGAAAACGGACCCTCAAGTATTTTCAATGAAAATTTTCCTCTTCTTACAAATCTTCTTGTCAAAGTTCTCTGGCTTAAAGACGAGCATGATGTAACATATCCAGGTGTGTCCTTAAATTTGTGATTACATTACAAGTTTATTTTCAGGGACGCTGAGAGTCAGTCACAGGTAGGGGTGCTCGGTGGGCAGTCCACGTAATGACGTCATAGTAAAAGGTGCACAACATTCGTGTTTTGATTTTATTCACATAAAACTCATTTGGTGATATCTAGGTTGCTAGGTAGTTATGTGGGCAAGGATGTTTTTTGTATGAAGTCGAATAGCCAGGATCACTTAAATCCAACACTTATTAACAACAATTCATGACAATTTGAAAACATTTTGTACTACAGCAGACAGCAAACTGGAACACCAGCATTCTAAAGATACGGTTTGTTCCAGTGATGTACATGTGTATTTGCAGAGAGAGCGTGAAAGTGATCCAATCACAAGTATTAACTCAAGACGCATCCTGATGCCAGGTGTGAACTGCTGTCCCCGTCTTATCGGATCACCAAAGGTACATGTTAATGCCTGGGATAAACAGCCCCATAGTTTACAATAATGCAGTGAGGATACATACAGGAGACAAACGTGTATTGTCACTGTTAACACAGACTTCAGTGGATTTCGTACACTTGACTGATAAAGCAGATGTCTGATGCAAGACTGCATCACATTTTTCGATTTTCTTACAATTCATCATTTCAGAGCACCCCACTTCATCGGTTTTGTGGGTAATAAAGGTTGTTAAATGATCGAATCAATAAAGAGAGATAAACTTGACTCTCCGTGGATTTATCATGAGGCACATCTTATGATTATATCTTTGACAACATTTAAGTCCACAGTGCTGTTCAACGACGAATCAACTTAAGAAGATTTAAATAATCCTTTTGAATGTCAACTGTTGTCAAAGAGTAGGATTAAAAAAAATCCAGGTATTCTTTTATTAACCAGGTATTAACACTTACTTACTAATTAAAACTTTTTAAAAAAGGGTATTATTTATTCCTTTGAGAAAATTAAATTTCCAACAATATTGATGTTTTGGCTTAATACACCTCTCAAAACAGCAATTTTATCAATAATGTTTTAAGATTTCCAAGGTTACAACTAGTTTACAATCTACTGTAACTGCTGTGCACTAAACATAATTCAATTTTCTATCTTAATAAATGATTTCTGTGGTGTTGCAAAACTTGGAGGGCTGCAGGAAGCAGATCGCAGTGAATTGTCTTGTGAGGTTTAACACCTTCAGTTTCAGTCGCTAAGTCTGCGTCCACTTCTCACCTGTCTAGATTTCCTTTTTGCATCAGTTGAGTACAAAATACCTTTTTAGACAAACGTCTGTCAGTTGTATTTCAGTCAAAGACCTCAATTACCTTGACCACTGCTGCTGCTTCTGCTGCTGCTGGGGATTAGCTCAGATGACTTTAGATTAGCGCTCCTGTGGAAACACAGAGGAAGCAAGAAGATTATAGAAATGAGGTAACTGAAATGACTATTGTTACATTTATGTGAGCAACAATACAGTTTTAGTGCTTTGTTTTAACAGATGGCTGTAGAGATGCATTTTTAGGAGAGCATTGTATGTGTATGCATGTAAATGTATAACTTTGTATGAAATCTATACCAGTACCTATGACATGGCAAATATTGAAGTTTATTCGAAGGATAAACCCCTTGAGATAAACCATCTCGTTTTCAACGGGGTCCTTAACACAAATATACAGAAAATACACTACATAAAGCCAAAACAACACAAATACACTCACACATACGCAAACAGAAGCTCTCCTGGTCCTAGCCACTCCCACACCCACTGATCCCTTCGAAATAACAAAATTACATACAGTAAATTTACACAGATGTACATGAAAGTACATATACCCATACAAAGCTGTGCAGATAAATTAACATGCATCTACACTTTAGAAATGGATTACTTTCATATCTCAAATATAATCAGAAACAAATGAGGGGTCAGACAAGATTCCCATATTTTTGGGTAAAATAACCAATGTTGGGGCACCAGTTTAGGTTGTGGTAACGTGGTATATGCATGTGTCATTATTTCTGGCATTTTTGACTCAAAAATGTGTCAACTGATCAAAAAATAGCCATAAACCTAATAATGAATCAATTGAAATTAAATGTGCTTAATTGTATTAGAAAATCTAGTGCAAACATAAATAGTTGCTTTTCTAAGTTTATATTTTTACTGAAAAATATAAAACATAAAGCGTAAAACTCTTTGTAAACCTTTTCTTTGGAGTGTACAGTAACAGTGGAAGCAGCGTTCACAATACATTCTTTCATCAACAATGGAGCCCACTTAACAGGGCTCTAATACCCCACTCATCCCCTCACCCGTGCACCTCCCTCACCCTCTGGCTCATCTACTGACTGCTGACACAGCCATTACTCACCAGTTTAAAGCAGCACTTTGGCCGCGCAGCTCAGCGGGTTCGTTAAGATTTCGGGGGGAGGGGGGTGTTGGTTTGGGAGGAGGTGGGTGGAGTGCACAGGGTCAGGCCTATGGGCAGCTGGGATTACAACCAACCCACCATCTGCCAATCCGAATAATAATCAGAGTGAGGAAATCAATTGCCTGAGTAAATATCAGGTATGCAAGTTCGTTCAACCCAGAAAAATAAACTAAAGGCCAATTTTGAGACTGTTTCACTGCTGACCTCTGGGAGTATGTTGTCAGTATAATCACATATAATCAGTTGTATATCATTCAGAACCTTATACTTTGGACATGCCACATGTCCAACATGAAACTTGATTTTTGGAGCCAATACCCATACCACTAAATGAAGTTAAAACAATTCTAAAGTCAATATATTGGCTGATATTTTTTGCGATGATCCCTTAAATAGGGCTATTAAATCCTTTTTCTGCATTACAATCTCTAAAATAAATTTTTCATATTGGCTCTATCAGACAGCATATACACCATTTTACTTGTGCTCGGCAAATACAGATCAATAATATCAGCCAAACTATAGATCTTCCATGCTCTAATTTTATGATATAGGATAACGACTATACATGTATTTTTTGTGTTTTTGGGGGGGAAACAATTTTTTTAATTTCAAATCACGTTCAAATTGTAGTCATTAATTAAATTTGAATGTGTTGGTTCCAATTAAAACCCTTGCATATTCTTATATATTTCCATGTTTCTGTTAATTTTCTCATTTAATCAAATTAAATAAAATCTTGCTGAGAGCTGAGAGGATGTTTACCACTCTCATCTTTGTGCTTTAAGAATGAAGATGGAGCCAAGAGGCAATTAGCTTAGCTTAGCAGAAATAATAGAAACAGGGGGAAACAGCCTAACTTGATCCGAAGGTAAAAAGTCAGACAAAGAGCACACAATCTCCATGAAACCACAAACGATTGTTGCTTGTATTTTGATTTCTCTTTTCTTTTCTTTTTTTTCAGGCAAGCTTTTTGCCCATTTCCACGCAGTTTTTTTTCAATGCTAACTTTGCAGCTTCATATTGAGTGTAATAAAGTGAAACTCTCGCCAAAATGCAACCTAGGCTTTATTTGTGAATGTATATGACACAAACCTTCGGGTAAATGCATAATTACGACGAAGGACACACTTTTAAGATTTACCGTAGTTTCGTTTTCGGACAAGTTAATTTTGAATGGGAGTGCTGGGGCACTTAGCTTAGTTTTTGAACTACTCACGTTAGCTGCTGCATCTCGGCCGTCATGGCAGTCAAAAAGTATCCATCCACCGCCTGCGACCTAACAGGAAGGAGAGTAATGGTGGACCGTTCCTCAAGCTTAGTTCCATACGAATGCACAGATAGTTTTGTCGTTAGCGAAAAACAATATTGACCTTCAAGTTGAAAAAAAGCCTTATATAAGAAACAATACTACAAGCAACAAACAATACTGGCAGTATGCTACCGATGATCTGAGTGACACAGACACAGCACAGAAGGACGAGAGGAGACACCTAAAGACATGACTGGGTATGAAGAACATGATTTAATGGGTGAGGTGTTCGAGTTCGACGGACTTCCATACCTTTTTGAGCCCGAGCTTACGGATGAAGAGATCCAAGAGTTTGACAAAAGGGCTGGGTGAGAGTGAGAGGAGCCGGCGGCGGATGGATACTTTTTGACTGCCATGACGGCCGCGCTAACATGAGTAGATCAACTCTGTGTACACAAACAATGTTCTCAATGCTCATGTTCATGTGTAGAGACAATGGTGATGCTACGAGCAAAGTTTCATGTTGTGTCGAGTCTTCTTAGGGTGCCCCAGCACTCCCATTCAAAATTAACTAACTACGGTAAATCTTAAAAGTGCGTCTTTCGTCGTAATTATGCATTTACCTGAAGGTTTGACTCATATACATTCACAAATAAAGCCTAGGTTGTTTCACTTCAAGCTTATTCGGTTTGCTCATTGTTTGTCATTTGTTCCATGAACAGTTTTGTGGTTTTACTTCTGGTCCTTTCATTTGAACCATTCAAAGCAGGTCGGCAACATGTTGAGTGGTCACGAGACAGTCTCTTTCTGATACTGGTTGGATCTGCGCATTCAGAAGAACAACCTTGGTGCATTTAGTCCGACGTAGCACAACCTACAAGCTAATTATACTAGGTTCTTCAAAGGTGCCTTCCAAACACCATTAGACAGCTTTGGAGTTGTTAAAGTTGCTGTTTACACTTTGTATTTAATGTTAAAGCAAGCGGAAATAAAGTACTTTGTTACCTCATGTTTTGGAGCCATACTCACCAGCAGCTGTTGGGTGCTGTGACTGAATGCAGACCTCATGGGGAAGCCACCATTTTAGAACACTAACCCAACTTTGTAGTAACCCCAGATCATCCTGGGGTCTACTGGCCACCAGCTCACTAGCTTAAAAGTTAGAACATGTAAACACTGTCTGCGGTCTGTGGATGCTAGCTCTTAACCTGCTTCTAGTCTGAGGCTAAACATGCTAGCCTAAAGGAACTTTTGACTGTAATGCTAAGGCTATGGCTTAATTTAAATTTACACCCTAAAACTTTATGGTGGGGATTTTGGAAATGTCCCCCAATGTTAAATTCAGTTATTCTGTTTGGTAAAATATTCTGTTTCATTTTAATCGAAGTTTTTAAAATCTCTCTCTATACAAATATATACTGTTAAGTCAATTTATTTTGTAAAAGGTAATTGCTGCAAACATTTACAAAGTAACACAGCATTATAAATTGTGAGAAAAGATACTTTAGCGAAGAGTTGGAATAACAAATGAAATATGCTTTACAGCTGTCTATGTACGTATGTAAGCAAGTCTTTTACATGATCTTTCTGAAGTTTTCTTTTTCTGAAGAAAAGAAATGCAGCCATTGAATTTTATTTTTTTTTTTTTGATTGATTGATTGATTGATTGATTCAATTATACAACCCACAACTTTTCTTTGAAAGGCCCTACGTACCTGTACACGAACATACACACGTGTTTGACTGACATCACGTTTTATTTTAGTGCTATTACTTTTGTACTTTTACCTAAGTGAAATCTTGGATGCAGAACTTATTGTCACAGTAAAAGTGTATTTCAACACTGTGTATTATTACTTTTACTTAGCTAACCAAGTATCTTTTCTTTATTTGAGAGTTAAGCCACATCATGTAGAAATTATGTGATTTCAGCTTTTTTTCTTTTGTTTTTGTTGTAGTTGCATTGATAGATATGAAATGAACCAATCGAACAATAAATTGAGATGAAGTATGTGAGCTGCTTTCAGTCCATACGGCTGCTAAATGCACAAAGTTGCAAATTTATTATTATTAAATTATTTTTCCAACCATAAATTCCTGGTTCAAAGTTTCAAACATGTTTTCGAATGTTTTATGATATTGAACTAGTGGAATCACCTCACCACATACTAAGGATTAAATAGACCAGAAACATTTTAGCTTGCTTTGCGAGATATTCTTGAGTGTCTTTTTCCTGTTCTGAAAATGAACATATTTGCAAGAATTTCCGAAAAAAATAAGGTTATTGTGCAGATCACAGTTTTGCCACATCAAACTGAACTCCAGATGCTGTAGATCCCGGACAGATAATTCAACTCTACCTACACTTGGATTTAATTGACTGTATTAACATCTCAGACTGGCCCATATAAAACCATGGTTGTGTCATACATGGCAGCCCCTAAGCTGTCCAATATGACCAATAATGGTCAGATTTATCTTTGAAGAAAACAGATGCTGCTTCTATTGAGTCATGCAAATAGCATGCAGAGCTTAGAGCCACTAATTCAAGCAGATGCCCCGCCTGGCACACTTTTTCCCGCCTTTGCATCGTATTGTTATCTAATCGGCTCAGCCATAATTAAAATGATATCCACATCCTCTCTTTTGAACCATATTATCTTCAAACATTCAAATCTCCAACTGCTTTAATCCAAAGGAAAACAATTAATTTCCATGGAGCAGCATTTACATTATAAATAAACCTCCCCTATGTTCTCTGGTTTGCTGTAGGATAATCGGCTAGCATACAGCGGCGCCTGTGCGCTAACTGAATCGTGTAGGAAACCAACATGGCCTTCCACAGAGGCAAAGAGGAAGATCCTGTCTGATGTAGCCAGAGCTGGTTGCCCTCTGAGGTCAGCGCAGTGGTCATTCATTGTTCTGTTGTCGAGTATGATGCGGCAGGGAAGGCGTCAGTGGAGGATTAGTGAGCAGCGGCACATGTCAGGGAGTGAGAGTGTGGACCGGAGCGTGCTGGAAAGACCGGGCGTCATTGTCATGGGGCTCAGAGCGGCTGACACACAGCCCCGCACGCTTCATGGCAGCACACACCCAGAGGAGAGGGCAGATTGTGTCTGTTAAGATGTCTGGTGATTCATCACACACCCCGCTGTTCATCCACAACACGTGATACTCACCTGCAGACTACTGATGACTACTGATGTGTATGACAACAGTGTGAAAGACACCCCTGTACCCAATTAGCACATATTTGATATCAATTACTTATGAAGTATATTTGAATATAGACTGTGACCTTGATAAATTAGCCATTGTTTTGTCTAAAATGTCCCTGTGTTCCTTTACCAGTACCAACATTTCTTTAATCAGCACAGCTTTCTACACAGGCCATGTCAACCTCTGTTTATCTTTGCCTTTTATTCAAGTCTGTTGTCTTGTTTTATGCACACAACCACAGGGATTCCCTTCAAAGCTACTGTCTACATAGGAGGCGTTTCAGCTGCATGTTTGCGCTGCGACCATCTCTCATGCATGCGACAGAACAGATCAATTTTAATTTTAATCAAGGGAATTACAAGGAACAAGGTAAATATATTAAAACAAGGGTTTAAAAAACGAAATAGTCCTTGAGTTTATTTTATGGAGGAGTTTCACTCCCTGGCGAGTGAAGCTGCACTGTAGTCTGGTGGGACAGCAGTGTATACTTCAATATATATGAATATGTGGTATTTAGGAAATAGTGACTTTGGACAGTTGGTGGTAGAGCAAGGTTTCAGTCTCTCTTTCACATGCTGTTTTTTCTCTTGCGTGTCATATCCTGTCACCTCTCTGCTGGTTAATGTCTACTGAAGAAAAAAGTGCCCCATGAATGTCGTTTTCACGTTTACCTCAGCCTTTCAGCCTTTACTTAAGATTCTCGGAGAAATCATTTACAATGATACCGATATTACACTGTGTAAAAATACAATCAGCAAAGCAAATCAGTTGGAAATACAATCATACAGGTCAAAATGAATTAAAGCAGCTGCAGTAGGTAATGTTTGGTTACTAAGAACATTCCTGAAGTGATTGTTGAAGATAATTTGAGCACACTACAAAAAGTCCATCTCTTTGTAGTAATGCTTCAGATTAGCTGCACATCAGCATGTTTTTTTCCAACTTCTTCATCTTGCAAGATGCTTCTAATACTGTTTTAGAGACCAAGACACAAACGTTTTTGTTTTTTCCATGTTGGATTTCTGCAGCCGGCTTCCTCGGCAGGTTTGCAGCCAGTCAGGCCGCTGCCATGTAATCAGGACAGGAACTCGAGCTGTCCCTCACCAGGTCGCTGTGGCCCCACTCATTATCTTATCTCCCATTGTAACCCACTGTAATTCACCCTCTCATGATTGATGATGTCGCTGTCTGATTACACCAAGACAAAAACCCCCTAAGATCACCTTTCGTCCCCGTGGCCAACTCCACGAGCTCCACGAGGTCCACTGGAGAGGATGATGGGGGGGGGGTGT
>OMLP01012997.1:0-13487 GCA_900302685.1 Spondyliosoma cantharus | reverse complement strand
GGGGGGGGGGGTGTCACATGCATGTCAGGTTTGTATTATATCAGAGCAGGAATCAGCATAAATGAACAGGAATGTTTCTTTATGTTTCTAAATGAAATTCCCACTTTCTTGGGGAAGAGTAATTCAATTCTGGTTTTGCTGACTTGATTGATTTGGATAGTAATTTTCAAGATGCACTGAACAAGACACTGGGCGAAGTGTGTCTGATAAGGAGCGTCGTGTGGTGCGGCACAAAAAGAAGCCCGGGTATAAAACATTTAGGCCGGAGGCTCCTCTGCTTCAGATCATGTCCCTGGCCTGCCTTGGGCAAATCAGATAGGTAACCTGTGCTCTTTCTAAGTGAGACAGTGAGCCTCATCTCTCCATGTGGCAGGTGGAGACAGATGACTCATTATCCATGCCACAGGGGACAAAACAAGCCCAGGACCCGCTGGCCCCCCCGCTGGCATTTAGTTTCCAATGCACCAACACAGGGCAACCTTGGACCGTCGCCGGGACCCGCTCATCTCTGACCTCAGTGAGCGCAGGTCGCTCGCAGAGTCACATTAAACTTTCAGAGAACCCAAAGGTCCCCGTCAGGAGTGTTAACAGCAGTATTGTCCCGGCTACCCCTGACTCAAAGGGCCAAGTGTAACAAGGCACCCCCTCCAGTGGTCAGGGCCGCCCCCTGGGACCACAGATACAGTGACAACCTTCAGATCCATCTGCAGCTCCTTTGAGTGAGTCAGATACAGACACAGAGATAGAAGATTCAACAGCAAGTGGATTTTTTTTTAACAAGCTGTAAGAGTGTAAAAATTCAGGGGAGCTGCAGCAGATGACTGTACATGGAATGTGTTTTTTGAAGACTCAGACTACAGCAGGAAGTGTGGGATCAGGCTCAGATGATGGGATTGCCACTGAGACAACTGATCACATTAAAGGTGCAGTCTAGCTAAACAGAGTGTATGCCAGCTGAGAGTCAATAAATATATCCTCCAAACATGATTGCTTTGAATGTTTGGATTCTGGAATGAAATCAATTTGACATTTGAGGGCTTTACAGTAAAAAATATATATACTGTACATATATATATCTTGACTTTTCCCTGAATGACTGCTCTTACTTTGTTGTTTTTAACTCTTAAATTCATGCAAAGAAACGTGTAAAATTATTTATTATAGCATGATTCTTTTATCTCTTCGTCAGGACATTGGAATCTGTTTTAGCCAATGGTTCTAGGTTCATATAGTGTCATTAGAGAAAATCACATTCCACAAAAAAACTGTCTGCCTTGATATAAATATTGATAGTAAAATGTTCAAGAATTATTAAAATTTAGTTTGTAACTTCATTTTGAAAAACAAAAAACAAAATATCAACTAGTTATGGCCAAATATTTTACCTTCAAATCTCATGACTCAAAAAGAGAAAAACTCTTCCTCATTTTAATTTTCAACCTAAACTGAACAAACTTTCTGAAAAATGCAGTTTTATTATTTTATTTTTCATCGCAATGAATGATCTGAATGTCGGTTTCTGTTTGTGTGCTTTCGTCAGACATTGGGCCCAAAGAACTGGCAAACGAATCACACCAGCGCCATGTGTTGAAGGTGCAGCCTGGTCCATAACAACCCTGTGGCACAAAGGACCCCCTACTGTTAAAATAAGATAATATGTATCTGGGACTGTTGGACGTAATATTTCCAAAACAGATCATTTTGTAGAAACAATGAAAACACCTGCTGCAGATTTTGTGACATCACTTCAACATGCTGCAGTTTGGCAGAAAAACTGTAAATAAATATGACAGAAAACAACCGAGATTGCGATTAACACTACAGGATTTATTTATCCTCGAAAAAATACGTCATTTGTTTTTCTGCACTAATGATTTCATATTTGTTAATACTGGGTTGTTGACTGTGTGCACTGAACCGTAGTATTCAGATCCTTTAATTAATCCTGCATTCAAAATGATATTTTGGTTCTCATTCTGCAGAAAAATAGTCCCAGTAACTGACACATTATTATAAATTACATTATAGATTGTTATGCATCAATGATTGTTATTGCTGATGCAACTAATGTATTTACTTTAGAAAGTGTCTGGCAACCGAGGGGTTTGATGATTCTTTGGGTCCATCCAAAGACTCACAAGGTAAATCTGAGGAGACATGAGATGATTGATGGGAGATGGAAGAAGAAAAATACAGAGTTCTCATTCAAGAAAGAGTTCCATTTTGTGTTTATGGCTGGCACAGCTGGTAATGTTTTCACCTGTGTGGACATATTTTTTGTTAGCTCAATTGCAAGATACAACCATGAAACCTTAAGGGTGTTAAGGGCCAAATTCAAAGATGGGCGTTGTCACATGTAATAATGTAATAATCACCACTGAGTCATGTGTCACATCTCTAGTTCTCTTTTCTTTTCTGAAATATCAAAAATGTACTGCATGGAGCTCAATCAGTTATTGAAATGCAGCCATCTGAGAAGTTTAGAGGGGAACCGCTGACAACTCCTGGTCATCTGAAGTGTGCTATAAGCTGACCACGTTTATTATGTAACATTTTGATGTAAAAAGGGATAGGGGCCAACTCATGTTGTGAAATCTTAGTTAAATGTCATGGAGCATATAGTAGCAGATAGTAGAAATGCTATATAAAATACCATACCTGAGTATCTGAGTATGATTTCTATCTGCAGAAGTTACCACGTAAAAGCTAAATCCTCAACAGCTTTGACCAGCTCCTTCTTATTCACTTCATCCTGTTTCAAAACACCCTGCTGGTTACGAGTAGCAATAGAAAACATGATAAAAAAAAAATCTCTTTTTAATGGAATTACTCAAGTCTAATTCCATTTAACAGGTGAATAAAGTTGCAAGACTTTGTTTTTTTTTAAGAACTACACTGTCATCACAGCACTGGAGTGGCTGACATTTTCTGACAGGACTGATTCTTTTTACATATTGTGGGACTGTTTCCCTTACAGATACTTTGTGTTTCACCAAAGATTTAAACCCTCTGAAAAAGCATTTAGACCATCATAGGACACTAAAACACACACAATGAATTAATGTTAAAAAATAGAATCATTTTCAAATGTTTAATGAAAAACAGTGACTAAACAGTTAATTGTTCTGATAAAACTATTTTCAATCTTAAATGATGTTGATTGGTCCCATATTCAACAATTTTTGATGATGTTACATAAAATGTCAATATCAGCAAACCGATGTTAAAGAGGAACTCTAAGGTGAACGTGAGTATCATCAGGTAAAATAAGAGGATTTGCTTCCATCTAGTGGTTTGGCTCTGAACCTCCACCACAGAGCAAACAGACCTGAATCAATGACGAACTGGAGGGACCTGACCTTATCTCATCACGTGGTCAACTGCAACAGAGAACTTTAAATAGGTGCAACCGTAGGAATGATCATTCTAAAAAAATAAACATTGACTTCCATCTCTCGTCAGCTGGAGATGAGCAGACAATTTTTTTAAGACTGAGAGATTTCATTTCATTTGCTCGGTCGTCTTCTCATGGCCGCGCTGTAGCAGGTAAACAAACACTGCCATATTTACAACACACTGGATCGTGCCTATAGAGGATATCCCGTAGTTCACATACAGGAAGCCGCCTGCGGTCGGTCCGACTGTGCGAAGCAGAGATTGGACAGACGCACACAGTCCCAGCATTGTGCCTGCGTACAAGAGCAAAGCAGGCTCAACAAACAATTGGATTAAAATACCTGCATTTTTAAAATTGTATTATAAATGTTAATTTTGGTATTTGTTCACTCGCACTCTCTGGGATGAGGTGAGCCTGCAGGTTTCAGATTATTTTCTGTTGGTTTAGGGACATTTGACACTGAAACACTAGAGGTTGTACTTCTCTCCCTCCTTTTATCTACAGCTGCATCATGCAACTTTGTTTTATAAAAATGTTGGTTCCTATATTGTTGAACTGTTGGATTTCTAGATGGGCAGTGTGCTCTTTTTGTTCTCACGCCACCATAACTCAAAATGCACACCTGTTTTCTCTAATTCTTACAAAAACAAATTTAAACATATGCCACAGACAGGCGGTAATAGGGACAGAATCCCTCTCCAATGGTATTGTATTGGATAAACTTTCTTGATACCCTGGCTGTAAGTGGGATGAATGAGCAGATTTAATTTCCCTCTATTTTATGACGTGAATATAGAGAGTTTTTTGTGTTGCTGTAATTTGTTTTACAAGAGATCCAATGCTTTAAAAAGGATGTGGCTCCCCCTATTGGGATATACCTGTTGTTCTGATTGTGGTTATCTATAATTACCTCTCCTGCATAAACTGATTGTGAAATTGCCAGAACACACGCTGAAACGTCTGTGTGGCATATTAAATATTGTAATGGGAGTGATGTCCTTGTTTGTCTTTTTTGGTTATTTAGCCATTAATGATTCAGCAGCCAACCTTCAAGTCTAAACGTGAGATGAGTGCTTTGTGACTTCTTTTTATGATTTTATGATTTATTATTAAGATCATCTTAAATGTATCCCTTGTATCACAAGCTCTGTCTCTATTTATAGCGTGCCGTGCGAGCAGGATGGCAGGAGGAATTCACCTGTGTCAGACGACGGTACGCTCTTGGTGAGCATGCTGTCGGTGATGACGCTGAACACACTGAGAGAAAACATCATCGGCATGACGGTGAGGCTGAACTGGAACACATTCTGCATGTAGGCCTGCAGAGAAAAATAAATACCAAAATAAAAGTAAAGGATTCAATTCATTTTGAGGCAATTACAGTGATTGGCTGAATGGCGTCAATTCACTTTTGATATACAGATATCACTGAAACGCCTCAAGCAGCTTCACTGAACCTGCCTGCTTACCGTTGTGTGGATTACCTGACCTATAAGCTATTTATTAAGCAGTTGCAAATGTTTATAAATATCAGTTTCAACTTTATAAAGGCCATCCAAATAATGTAAATTATGTAAATGAGGGAAATTTGCCAACCAAGTTGTGACATGTTTAGTGTCATTGCAAGTAGAAAACTTCCAACCTCCAGTTTCAGGGATTTTCAGTGCTTTCAGATCAGTCAAAGAAATAAATAAAGGATCAGAATGAAATACAAAATAAAGGAAGAAGGTAGGAAATAATAAAAAAGAGAACAAACAAACTAAGGAAAGCTGGACAGAATATAAGGGCATATATATCGAGCTGAAACATTGCTGTTTTGTGAGATCTGGGTCAGTACTTTAATACTCCCTAGTGCTGATGTGTGTGTCTTTATGTGTGTGTGTGTGTGTGTGTGTACCTGAGCAAGTCCCACCAAAGAAGAAACTGCGATGGACAGAAGCAGCAGCGAGTGGTCAGAGTATCTCGGTGTGAGTCGACCGATCACCCCTCCCTGAATAACCTGAACAAACATCCAGGTTTCATCGATCTCGTCTCAAATTCTGACACTAAAGTCATGACCAAACTGTCTTGTATTTCAATCTGCGCTTACCATTTGTGCTATACCAAAATAAGCCATTAGATAGCCATTCTCCTCAGGTGTCAGTTTGAAGAACTCCAAAGCAATGATAGAGAACATCACTTGGAAAATACCTTGAAAAAGAGAGGAACAATTCTTTGGTTTGATTTACAGAGTTTTAGTGTTTCCATAAAACATCCAAACTTGTTAAAATGTAACATAAAAAATATATGTAATGGACACATGATTTTCTGCTACACATTAAGAATAAATATCAACACAATATGCTGATTTATGGAGAAAAAATTGGGATGGGAAGCCATAAATGTTCAGTTTAGCAAATACAATCTGAAAACAATTTCTTTCACCAAACCACTTCTCACATGAACTCTCACCTGATGGCAAACCTGCAACTATCTTCACAATAAAAGTCCGTGCCACGCCTGGAAACTTCATCAGTCTTGTGATCTCCCCCATATTGAATATGGATTTTTTTTTGCTCTCAGCTGAAGCGAATTCAGAGAGAAAAAAAAATAGTATTGATGTACAGTTGCACAATACCTGACAGATTGGTCCGTGAACGATTTTCTTTATTTATAACCTATTATTATTATTTCTTAATATTTTCAGGGGAGGTTTGCTAAGAAACGCCCTGATCACACTCACACAGTTACACATTCACACCTGGAAGCTGCTAAGTCGCTCCACTTTGAGCGATGCTCTCTTTTCCAGGAACGCCTTAAAAATCATTATTATGATTGTGAATCATTAATTTTAAAAATTTTGTCCAAAATGATTGTCGTGTTAATCTCTGAGTAAGCATCACGCTGGTACATGGAACCTGTTTTTCCCTCAGTGATCAACAGTTTTGGTAGTTGCCATTTTGTGGAAAAACTAAAAAAACGCCTGAGCTGCACAGTATGCGCCCAGCTTCACTACAGAATCCATCCCACCAAGGGCTCAACTGCAAAAGAAGGACCAGGGTGCACATCGGTTCAGCTTTTGCTTGATGGAGTTAGCCGAGAGTATCTAGAGTTTCAAGAGCTGAGAAGCCACACCCAAGTGGCCATCTTTCTTCTTTCTTCCTGAATGTTATCAATAACATCTTTTACATCTGCAAATGATCTCATTGTGTTTTGCACAGTACACTATCTATCTTCACTAAATAAGGCTAAATAAGAGTGGCAATTTTGAGGAGATAATTCAGGCGGCCCTGCAAGTAGGGCTGGGCCATATTTCGACGTTATCAATATATTTTCAAACATGATACAGTTTAGATCGATACAGTGTTAGGTAATGACCCATTTTCACACTCTCTGCACAGCCCCGCCTAACTCATTCACAAGTTCTCCTGCAACACTTAGGGAGACACAGCGATTTCAATGTTTAATTTTGGACTGTTAATTATTCTACAGCGTGATGTAAACAGTATTAGCTCAAAGTTCACAATGTTGAATTTGTTTCACGGTCCCGAAAAATGAAGTAGTTCACGTTAATTTCTTTCATATTCTTCTATATTTAACGAAAGGCAATACTAATAAGATTTGGTCTGGTTTCTGGTTATCAAATTTAGAGTGTCAATTAATGCATTCCCACCCGACACCATTCGGGGTCCACAATCATATACTGTTGTGCTAACGAAGCTACAGTGCGATCGTATCCCTTTGAGGAACTTTGTAATCCAGCACTGAACTGCAGTGCCACTTTGGAGAGGTTGTCAAATAAATCCATAATCATAAATCCAACACTGAATGTCTTCTGTGATTATTTAACCTTTTTCAGTGTTATAAACAGCAGTTGTTGTTGTTGTTGTTGTTGTTGTTGTTGTTGGCAAAACTGTTAGCCATCCACTTTCAATCACATGATTCCATAGGTCAACCAATCAGAGGCTGTGTTCATGATTTTTTTTATCAGTCTGTTTTCATGTTTTTAAGGGACATCTCAAATGTGGCTTTGACTTAGAACTTAACGTCTAAGCAATAAATACAGTATATAGAGTAATATATATCGTGTACCACCATTCAGCCTGAAAATACTGAGATATGAATTATGATCCATATCACAAGTTTCAATGTTTCAATGTTAAATAG
The DNA here is from genome assembly GCA_900302685.1 of Spondyliosoma cantharus. Lineage (NCBI taxonomy): Eukaryota > Metazoa > Chordata > Actinopteri > Spariformes > Sparidae > Spondyliosoma > Spondyliosoma cantharus. The sequence continues at coordinate 5,944 of OMLP01012997.1, read as the reverse complement.
CTATTTTTAAATAAAAATGTCCATGTGCCATACGCCTTATCAGCATTTCATACAGATCCCCAAACAGCGGAGAACAGTACTGTGTACGTGTAGAAGATGGAAGCGTGTCTTACTGTCTGTGCTGGTTGTAGTTGGAGCTTTAACTTTGGTATTTTTTGGGATAAACTTTAAAACCAACAATAAAGTGACGATACTCCCAGCAGCCCCAAAACATGCAGTGAATGTCTCCCTGGGAAAAGAAAGCAGTGTTAGGAGGACAGATATGTTTGGACATTTTAGGTCTACTTTAAATCTTGTAAGAATTGTGACAACACTACACAGACATTAAATACCGCTTCAAAATTTCGACGTCTATTATCATTGTCATTATTTTTCCTTTTTTTGCAGTCACAAGGGGGTATGAGCAAAACATTGATAAAACAGTTGATATTGATATAATCAAAAAGATTGTGATATTTTGGCTCTCAGCTTTAACATTTATGAAGTGCATTTGAGCTTTTTTATTTTAAGGCCATTTCGCCCAGTCCTTTAACATGGCTTCTGAGATTCAGTGTCTTACTTATGAGAGACAGCGTCAAAAATTTAGGAAAAAGAAGCATCTAAAGTGGCCCAGTGTGTAATCAAAAGAAAAGATCCTAATGATTTGAATCATTGACATTTAAGGAGCAGTCAATGTTTTTATTAGCTTGTGTAAGCAACCCTTAAAACTTGGCGATTAGATGTTTCACCATACTTATCTCTGCAACAAACAGTTGACCTCTAGATTGCAAAAATGTACACAGAGTGGTATATTAAAATGTTCTGATTCTGAAATGTTCATGTGTTTGTGTGTGTCCAAAAGCAGAATATGCTAACATGCTATGCTAACAACCAGTCACCCCACATCATCAATAGGACCTCCTGATGTAACCACATCACTCAGCCTAGACTCACACACAACACATACACACAGTGACACTCACCCATAGCGTGTGTTAAGATGGCCACCCAATGTTGAGCCAGCTATCATACCGACGCCGAAACACAGACCTAGTTTGGATAACGCATCTGCCCGTTTTTCAGGTTCTGTCAAGTCTGTAACAACCATCTGACATGCTGCAGAGAGGAGAGGGAAGAAAAGATAACAGTGACACTGCAACTTATTTCACTCATTCATTTTTAGAGTTTAGGTCATACAGTAGCGCAGGGGGGAAATGGCTTTTGGGTTGCATGCCATTCCACTTATCAAAGTAAATGATTCATTTGCGTGTGTATTTCAGCACAATATGATACAATATGATACAATACTCTGATTCTGATATCCTATTGCATCATATCATATTGCGATATTAGGCTGATTTCAGACCAAATCCAGTGGTGATCAGAGGCAGAGCAGAATGGATTAGTAGCTGGGCCTGTTATTTAGCATGGCTAAATGCTACAGAGGGACCACAACAGACATTTCTCTGTGTAGCGTGATGTTATTCTTGTGATCACTCGGTTTGGTTTTGCGTCCCAGTTTGAAACACACAGGAATGATCTACCTCTGTTAATTTTTAATATGTTGATGAGGATGAACAATCACTAGTAGGACCAGCATGCTAGTAGCATAACAAAATAGCAGCTTCGCCTTTTGGCAACCTGACTCATCTAATAAACTCATCTAATTTCAAGTGTACCTGACACACACTGTGCTAGCGATCCATCAAACACATTAGTCTCCCATGTGCAGGGGCGTGGTCTGCTTTGGCACACTGAATGAGAACTAATGTGATTGATGGTCACAGTGTACTCACTGTGTGTACCCACTGTGTACACACAGTGTACACAGTGGGTACACTTGAAATTAGATGAGTTCATTTACCTCCTACATCGCAGGCCCTGCGATGTGACCATTGCGCACACGTACATCGCGGTGACGATGCTCAAACGATATATCGTGCAGCTCTAGTTGGTGCACACTATTGTCGCATATATAATAATATTGGTGTATATAGTGTCCGATTTACGGTGGAATGAAAACTTGAATGAAACATTCAATCAACTATCATTTGTGTTCCAGTAAATGTTTTAATTGTAAAATTGAAATGAAATGAAATATTGGGAGAAAAAAAGTTCTACATTAAGAGAAATAAACTTTTTAAAATCTTTTTTTCTTGTATAATTATGACTTTAATCGAAAAAAAAACCTCTGATTTTTTTTCCTAGTAATGTCCCTAATACTCAGACTTGGTTTAGCCACAAACTCAGCAATGGAACAAAGAAGGAAGGAAAGCAAAAATAACAATGAACGACTCATCAATACCAAACAATCATAAAGATTTGAAGTTTGAAATGCTCACTGAAGTGAGGAGGATTACAATGAGTGCTGCTTACCAGGTAGGACGTGCATGAAGACTGTGGGAAGTTTGTGGATAAACAGCATGGCAGGATGGTTGGCTATGGCCAGCAGCAGAAAGAAAACAACGGTTGCAGAACAAGCCAGAGACAAGGCTGCTTGTGCTCCGAACAGATCTCCAAATCTGCCGACAACAAAACCCCAAAAACACAAATTTTCTGCCAGACAAATACAGTGCGGGTCGCTAATACCGTATCTGCTCCACAGCGATCTGTGATAAATCAAATAAAACCTGCAAGCACCTCTGTATAAGAGTCTGTAATACCACTGTCCTTACCTTCCAAACATAGGACCCCCGAACAGCATGATTACACCGACCGTGGTTTGCAAATAACCAAACCACAAGGTATCAAATCCAAGTTTCTTTGCCAAATACTACAGAGACATAATGAGAATACATAATTAAATTCATATAATCAAAAACATTGCACTATGATGACATGGTCAGAGCAGAGCAGTGCTACTTCAGTTTGACAGTGTGGAATCCCTGCAGGTAAGAAAAAAACCTCTACCAACCAACAAACTGTGACTTTGATTGGATGACTCATGTTTTTATATACATGACTCATGTTTTTATATATATTTTATAGGGGCACTATGTAGTTTTGGGGGATAAATTCAAACCCTTAATGAGGTAATAACACAAACTCAGAAATATATATTTTTTCCGTAACTGAATAAACAAGCTGTTCTCTGAGGAAAATAAGGTCCACAGAACACTGTTTGAAGCTAGAAAGGTGGCATGGTCCACCACATATAAACAAAGTAGAACAGTATGAAATTGTGTTGTCCTTTAAAGTAAATTGTTCGTTCAGTTTATTCAGTCATGAAAAGAACAAAAAGTTTATTTAGTTTGTTTAAGCATAATCAGCCTTTCTCATCTGCATTTTTCAATGCAGTACTTTTACTAGTTACAGAGTATGTTTATAATGTGTTATTTTTTTTTTTACTTAGGTAAAGGACGTATACACTTCCTCTACCCATATGTATGGTTATATAACAGAAATAAAAATGACATCAGCAATTCTGACTGCAAGCCCTTTAACTTTTGAAAATGTACATTTGAGTTAATTTTGCTGATATTTAGTATGTCCTTTATTGAAGGACATTTGTGAATGCAGGTCTTTTACTTGTTATATAGTAGTTTTCACTGTGACTCTTGCAGCACTGATATACTGAAGGATGTGGGTTGATGCTTACATGAATGGAGCCTACTACTCTTGGCCTGTCATGCGCTACATGTGATCACTTCTATAGCCATATTAAATAACGCCATACATAGGCCATCAGTCATTACCGATAACTATGAAATCAGTTTTAATACGCAATAACGTCGTATTCTCACTGAACATTCGCTTCTCAACGGGCGCTTCCGTGAGCGTTTTCACATTCACGGCGGGCACGGAAATCTCAGCTTCGCTCAGACATAACCGAAATACTCACAGGGGTGACAGAAAACTGTAAAAACATCCATGTGATGTCCAAAGCAGCGATGAGGTAAACGACGTAAATGACTGTCGTCCTCTTTCGTTGTTCAGCAGGGTCGGTCACCGGAGCTCTGGAGGTTTCCTCGATGGGTTCTCCCCTTCGACTCATCGTGCTTACTTTACTTGTAACTTAGACAACACACCTTTACAGCCACTTGATGTTACCTCAGGGAATCGACAGCAAGCGGGAATCAGACCGCGAAGAAATCGGTGTTTTAGCTGTCCGGGAAAATAACCCTTGACCTGGTGAACCCTCACATGAAGAACTAGCAAACCTGGTGTTAACGTTATTTGCACTTTGGAGCGGAGAGCAGACGAGAAGGAGGCGTCGCCGAGGTAGCTAGCGTTACATCTCACCAGCTAGCTAATTACGAATGATTAACATATAAGATGGGTAAATGGAAGAGTTTGGTTCAAGCTGAACTGTTCTCCGGAACCGGTGGAAGTGCTTTCGATATGACGGTAATATAAGTATGAGCTCAGTGAACATAAACGTCTGCGAAAGGAAAACACACCGGAAAGTTTCCTACAGTGATGCGTTCAATAACACCTAACAAGGTGGTACTTTGCAGTTCTTTGGTGGTCTTGCTTGTAAGTTCTTTCTCAAATTGAATGGTTTTGAATCAGTGATTGAAGAAGTTCGCCTAACTGGGGATAAAGTAAAGTGTAGTGTTGGGGAATTATTCTAATCAGCAGACAAAAATAAACTGCACCGACAGTGCTGCATCAGTCACAGTGTAAAAGTCATGTTCACAAATGTCCTGAAATAAGTTACACACTTAAACTCAACTCAAATTTACATTTTCAAAAGTTAAAGGGCTTATCATTGCAGGCTGAATTGCTTATGTCATTGTTACATAAGTTGTATAACCATATCCGTGGGTAGAGGAAGTCTTCACATTCTTTACTTAAGTAAGAAAAAGAAAAACTCAATTACTATTAAAAGTACTGCTTTGAAAATGTTGATAAACTCAAGTAAAAGTATGTAAGGAAACTGTTCTCAAAGTATTATAGGTGCACAATGCAGTTTTGGGGAGGGAATTTTAATCAGAAGGGAAAGATCTTCACTGACTCATTCTTTATGTAATCAGAAAGTGAAACGTAATGCTGTTACAGTATGGCAAAGAGAACCATCACAGGGTAAATCTACTAAAAGGCAGGTCAGATTTCACAAAGCAGTCTTTTAATGGCCACCTGTGGCAGAATCCAGGAGGTAACCCATGAATAAAACCTGGACCAAAAGATTTGGAATATAACATTCTCTTTATTTCCTCAAATGCCCAAAGAGTTGCTATATCATACTTATTCAAAGTATGTGCTTAGCATGTTAGCATCTGTGACTTGAATAAAGTCAATATATCATCAGTGAAATCTATAAACAGACATATTGATCTGTATACTAAATATGTGTTCTTTACAAATGATAATGTTTTTCTGACTACTTTGGGTATTTCTCACTACTTTCAGGAATTTCAAAAATCAAACAATTCATTGATAATCTGAGAAAATGATCAGCAAATGGATCCAAAACGAGTTCTGTATAAAATAGTTCAAACTCAGCTTCGACTTCTTTGCAGCAAAGGCATCTATTGTGTCATTAAATGACACCTGCCTACACACCTCACGGTTTATGCTCATCAGTGCAAGTCCATTTAAACACTCCTGAGACATGGTGGATCTCAGGTATGTTTTGATGAGCTTCAATTTGGAGAATATCCTCTCTGCAGCAGCAACTGTCACTGCAAGAAAATCAAACACACATGCAAATATAGATATTAATCCTTCAGTAAGGTCACACAGTGATTTACAAATAACAGCACATCAGGCAATAAACACATCTGAAGCATAAATTATGAATAACCATATTATTGTTCAGTGATGTGACTGCAGCTGTAACATGCAATTACATAACTCACCTGCTTCAAGCTGACTTTCAGAGGCAGGTGGTGAGGTTGATGTGGTAGCCATACGGTCCATACTGTTCAGTTTGTTGTGTCATTCTACTTCATTTAATAAATTAATTAATAAGATTTGATATAAAGTAGGTACTGTACAAATAAACTTTATTTTATTTGCCTAA
>OMLP01012996.1:0-12280 GCA_900302685.1 Spondyliosoma cantharus | reverse complement strand
GTGTGTGTGTGTGTGTGTGTGTGTGTGTGTGTGTGTGTGTGTGTGTGTGTGTGTGTCTGTCTCCTGTGCTGGAACAGAGCAAGTGCAGTGTGGAGATAAATGTGTTCTGGCAATGCAAGTCTAGAATATGTCAAATAAATAGATGCCAGTCTCTATGATTTGTAGGCACTGCAAGTGCAGAGTGTGGAGTTTAACACTTCCAGGCGAGCTTCTCCTCTTATTTCACGTCCACTTCACAATGTTCCTTTGTTTCTTTGGGTTTTCATTTTCAAAAGTGTTTTTAAGGGTGCAACAATTAGGCTTCCTTGAGTTACTGACATAGGTTCACTTTCTGAGCCTCATGCAGCTGTTGAACGCTAACGAAGCTATCAGTCTGATGTCTTTGTTTCAACAATAAGATGTGCAGCGGTGTGGTGAAAGCGAAACAAGCGAATGCTGAAGATCGGTATCAGGGTTAATGCAAGAATGTTTTCGTTGATCATATTGGCTACAAACCTGATTAAATGCTCATCCTTTTACTCTGCACACTGCTGTATTTTGTGCACCTCTGCCTGCAATTGTTGCCCTACTTTATGACATCAAAAATCAGAATAGAAAAGACTCTTAAAATCAAAGTGTGTTCGTGAATAATTATTTAGGTGCACCAGCAACTCTGGTTTCTTACATATACTGTACATGTTCTGTTGACTTTAACATATGTGTTTCAGGACTTTCACAAGTTGTTTTAATATCATGTCAATAATTTGTGTTAATGAACTTGATCATTGTGAACCACGACCTAAAGTATGACCCACTAAGTTCAATCATCAACTGACGGGCGATTGAGGAACATTTTTGGTGATCCATTTTCTAAGTCTGATCTCAAATCTTTTGACTCGAGAAATGGTGGAAACCAAAGGGTTTACAATAATAAACTTTCTAACTTTTCCATCTGTGAGAACAGGTGAAAAAACAAATCAGGAGAGAAAAAGGAAATTCATGTGTGAGACCAAGTGAAAAAAAGGTTGTCAGTAGAAAAAAAAATGTTTTTTTTTTAATTATTCTGCCAAAACTGTCACATGTTTAGTTTTCTTTTCACTTACTTTCACACGTGAAAAAATGCTTTTCCTCCTAAAAAAGGAATAAACAACCAAGCAAGATTATCCTGGTGAAACATGTTTTTCATCAGTTATTAAGTTGTACAAATTGGAAAGAAAACAAATCAACTTAGACTTTCATCAGAGGAAAAGAAAATGCTCATTTGTCCCTCAGGGTTTCCGTACTCATCATCTACTGCTGTGTATGTATTAATTTTGACTATGTAGAAATGTGTATAAGGATTAAAAAAAGTTCTACCTTATCTGATTTTCCCTTACTCACATTTTCCAAACTGCTTTGATCCACTCACTCCTCAGTCTCACCCTCCTCCGCAGGCGGGCCGCGCCCTCAGCTGAGTTCTCAGTGGACCGGACCCGCCACATCATGTCCTTCCTGACCATGCTGGGGCCCAGTCCGGACTGGAATGTGGGTCTGTCTGCTGAGGACTTGTGTACCAAGGAGTGTGGTTGGGCCCAGAAGGTAGTCCAGGACCTGATCCCATGGGATGCAGGGACTGACAGTGGGGTTACATACGAGGTCAGTGATAACATTTTGATGTTCAAGCTCCTGTTGAGATTGTATGACACTTGATAAATATTTAGTGAAACACCATTTTAAAAATGTAATTAAGAACTTGGATGGAGAATGAATCATCTATTACTATAATCATGCAAACAAAAGCAGCAGTGTCCCTCTGAATGTGTGACTCATCTCAGGTTACAATCTGCAGCCCCACAGCAATCACAGCCTTTTTACAAGCTGTTATTCTCTTTTGCCCGCTGACAACCTTCCTCCTCACTTTCATCCCCAGCCGAGTCCGTCCTTCACACTCACATTTTGACCTTGTCATTATACCAACCTCTTCCTCTTCGTCGGCCCGTCTGCTCGCAGTCGCAATCACTCCCGCTTTCACCTCTTCACATACTGCCAGCGTGCAACAAGTCAAATGTCATCACCCGTCCAATTCTCCTTTAACAGCCTCGAACGTCTCTCCCCCCCATCGCGCCCTCACTCAGAGGTGCTGTCTGCGGCCTGTTGCGTGTCTCCAGTCAGCACTAACAGATTAGGCTGTCGATGATGACATGTGTGAAACCTCTGGCTGATCCCTCATAGCACACGGAGGAACCCGCTGAACCGCGCTCTCTTGCTTGTTTTGGCTGGCCTCTGCAATAATTTCACTCTTCTTAGTCCTCTCTCTTTTTTTTTCCGATCACGTGCTTCAGCCTGCCTGCTGTGCATTATTTTTTTGGACGGCTCCATAAGACTTGACAATACAAAAAATCTGCAAAAAGCTGTGAAATGAAGTTGCAGAATTTGTTTGCAGAGTTTAAACTCTTTAGGAGGTGTGGCAGAGGGCACAGATTCTGTATGGGGTGTAAGGGACAGGACTTTTCTTAAAAAGACACAAAGTTAGTCGTCGTTGTTTGACCCGTTGATATGACCCACAAGTGGACAGGTTTACATACAGTTGCAAACACCCCGTTGCCTCATAGACAGATTTGAGTTCCTACCTCCGAGACTGCATTCAGAGGGGGTCCGGGCCACATGTGACAACATTCTTTTAGCAGTTTGTATGCACATGTGTCCTGGGTCACGTTGAACACAACCTACTCAACTGACAACACGAAGAAGCCGCAACAGCAGGCATATTGGATTTCCATATGGTTCACTGTAACGTAAATTACGTCTTTTGGCTCTGTCCTGTGCAGAAGACGTTTGTGAACACATTGTCTGTTTCAACTAAGCATTGCTGGCAATATCCCAGGTTCCCTTGCAAAATGCAGGATTTCAAGAGTTGTTGCATGAGGAGAAACTTAAACTTTGTGAAACAGCTAAGCTAAATCCTAAATCATTGGTCCCTTCATGTAAATTCAGCATTAAATACACTACATTATGATGTTTCCAGGTCCATTCTGAGACTTGTGTGAGCAGAAACTCTGTCTACAACACATCCCTAACTATTTGGGTCTACTTGTTAATTCAGTAAACGCATGCAAAAAAAAATAAAAAATATTACAGCAGATGATGTAAAATAATGAGTCAGAAGTCTTCAGCGCCTAGGCTCTGCAGGGAGATTTTATGATCGAAGGGCATCTGCTCTGAGCAACAGCAGCGGCAAGAAGGATCCCCCCATGGTGTCCAGATGCTGGTGGTGGTGGCTGATGACTCTTCGGAGACATATGAGCTGATGAAATGATGAAGCTGATGAAGCTGATGAAGACAGCAGCATGAACGAACGAGAGGCAGGAGACAATTGTACTTAATGTGACAGCAGCAAGATGATCGGCTAACAGTGAAGGTGTGTCGCTGTGCTATTGGATGGATATGCACGGCTAATGTGAGCAGCTGATATCAATTGACAGCCCCAGATAATGACAGGCAGTTATGAAAGTGAATTAAAGGATGGTATGAGGATTAAACTAACAGCAGAGTATGCAAAAGAGTAGCCTTCCTGTCTGATTTTTGCTAAAGCTTCATTTAGAGTGGGGAAGTGAGGTCCGATCGCACAAGTCGCTCAAGATGCATCTAATGCTAGGTGTGAGTTGATGGTCTCGAAGCTGTCCACTTATGATCAGATCACTCAGGATGGGTTGTAAAAACCGCCTCAAATTGTCAGGATTGGCTTAAAAAAATCATGCTTATCGGATTCATTTCTATGTCTAATTCGACAACACAGACGTGATACACATCTGAAAATCATCAGGTTTTAAGTTTCCTTCAGGATCAGAGTGATCCAGTGATAGTTGCGAGTTACACCTGGTATACGGTAATCTCACCTGCTCAGACTGCACCTTGGCACAAAAATCAGAACAACAAGACAAGCAAACAAATGTAGCATATTTAATGGAGTTTTTGAAGATGCTCGAGTCAAGCAATCATTGGGTCGCGTCCACATGGTTGTAAGTCACTTTGGATAACAGCATCTGCTAAACAAACATAATGTAAAATGAAGAGACTCACACATGTTTGCGTGCTTTGTTGCTCCCTCTAAAACATGTGGGTGTTAAACATCCACAAAATACAGGTTTTCTTTATCTGTTTAAATGACAACCTTCACAAACGGTATTATCTGTACAGATCACACGAGTATCGTGTTTGAGCTTCTTAGAGAGATCAATGAAAGAAACCCTCTGTCCAAAAATACACGGTGCAGCGGAGGAACAGAGGCTATTCTGGACTTAGGGTGGGACTTTGGCTCCCGGTTTGTTAAAGGCGCAGGACTGTAACAGAATAATGAGATCCGTCCTCTGTACCTTTACTTTTACTGTGTCTTCTAATTAGTGGCCACTCATTACCCTTCCCCCTATCTCACTTTCTCTCCCTCTCTCACATTAACAAAAACAGTTGTGCTATTTCCCTGTGTTTTTTATGAGCGGCCTCAGCGGGGGGTGAAGGATGAGCTGGTCTTCAGCCTCCAGACAGCCTCTGGCGGGGATGCTTCTATCGACCCCACACTGGCAGACCTTTTACTGTTGACTAATAAGAGCATCTCCCATATAAACTACAGCACTCCTCCACAGCTGCACTTCAGCTCTGCGACCTGTCCTCTGCGTGACTCGTGCTGCGTGTGACTTTGACTGACTTTGTGCTCATTGTACTTGCACAACAGTATTTTTCAAGCAAATCCTGACAGTGTGTTATTTTAGAAATCCCAAAGATCCACAGCTTTGCTTTTTGTTTGTCTTTCTGTGTCCTTCTTCTAGTCTCCCAACAAGCCCACTGTGCCCCAGGAAAAGATCCGTCCCCTGACCAGTCTGGATCATCCACAGAGCCCTTTCTATGACCCTGAGGGGGGCGCCATCACTCCTGTGGCAAGGGTGGTGGTGGAACGCATCGCCAGGAAGGTCTGTTTTTACGGCTCTTTGTAGCTTTTCAGGGATAATGATCATAATGAAGGCATTTGCATAAAGCATCACTGCAAGCAAAAAAAAAAAACGATCCTTGTTCAGGATGTTTTGCTCTGTTGGTGTGATAACACTTTTTGTATAAAATTTGTATTTTGAAAAGATCCTTATGTTCTTCCAGCTCAGCTCCGCACCTTCTGTTCACACCGACAATTAGTTCTCTCAAAGTATATATGTGCACTACTTGATGTGAAAATTCAACTGCCGTCTCTTAATAACTGTAATCATTCTGAAGTATTAAAGCTTGAAAAGTAGAGATGCAGAGGAAGGGGAGAGAGACATTACCTTTTTCTTTATTGGTGCTCAGCAGGTATAATGATACGTTCTTGTACTTCCTGTATTTGTGGTGTGCGAGGTGGGAGTTGTGTTTCACAAAGTGAGAAAAAAATCCTCAGGACACCTTTCAACAAGTCTGCTGCTTTCCAAATTGAACAAAAATGAAATGTCGGCTCTGCAAAATAGGATTTATGTTGTCAAATGTCAGTTATTAGTAGTACAGTAGTAAGTGATGAGCAGTAGACCACCAGTGACAAGTAATCACACTGTATAGCCAGAAAAATAAATTACATATTACCTCAATTGTGTTGTGACGCAACTCCAAAAAGAACTTCAGCCAATAACGTGACAAAAAGCATTGAACAAATACAGCCTTTCTTATTATCCTTTGATGGGTGGTGAAACACTCTCTGGGAACTCTGGCTGCAAACCAGGAGAGGGATAAAAAGGTTAGCAGTCCTTCAGTGGCATCTAGAGGCAGCTGTTGGGATTTTGTTATAGCTTTATTCATTTGCCACAACCCATTTTTCATAATTTACTTATACAAATAACACACACAAATGCACTCGGTTTACACTCGCTGAATGAATGTACATTCATTCTGGATCCTACAGTGAGGAGACTGTGTTGAGGGAGCTGAGCGACAGAGCCCATACAGAGTGTGTCTCAACACCGCTGTGTGTCTGTGCATCCACAGGGGGAACAGTGCAACATCGTGCCAGACAATGTGGATGACATTGTAGCGGATATCGCCCAGGAGGAGAAAGAGGAAGGTCCGGACCCTGCTCTCGTTTCCTCGTTTCTCTCTCTCTCTCTCTCTCTCTCTCCTTCACAAGATTAAAAGCATAGTAAACAGTTGTAGGTTGTACATCACACCTATACTCTACTCTCCATCCTGCAGATGATACTCCTGAGACCTGCATCTACTCCAACTGGTCTCCGTGGTCAGCCTGCAGCTCGGCCACTTGTGAAAAGGGCAAGCGAATGAGGCAGAGGATGCTGAAGGCCCAGTTGGACCTCAGTGTGCCCTGCCCACATACCCAGGACTTTGAGCCCTGCATGGGGCCTGGATGCAGCGATGAGGGTGAGTGTCTTTTCGAAAAGGCTGGAGTCCATGATGGCATAAAAAAAGGAACATCTGAAATTTTAGGGTTATTGCTTCCATTAATGTTTTGACACTCTTAAGAAGCGAGTTCATGTTTATAAAAAAAGCCTTTATTGCTGTAGGCCATCACTAATGCCCAAAGTACCATTGTACAGCAGCAATTAAGAGTGAGCAGAGGCAACATGAGCACTTTGTTTATAAAGCAGGCTTTTAAATTTGACAGTAAGTCGAGGTAATTTGCGTGAGGTCATCAAATTTATTTTGTAAGATTTTAAGAGTAATTCACCTAAGAAACAAGGTCTGCTGGTTGTTCCGTGTTTATTTCCCTTTACTTTTATCATCTTCTTTCTTTGTTGCACCTTTTCCCACTGGACAAAAAACCCACTAACACTAACTAACATGTGGCTGTTTGGCTTTTACTCCTGTGTTGAATGACTATGCACAAGTTACGATGTACCTAGATGAACACGCACATTTTTCGCTGCATGTCCGTTTCTGTTATAGCAGCTCCTCAACACCATTAAATTGGTTGTGAGTTTGAAAGACAGACTGAGATGGAGGTAAAAGAAGTAAAAATATTAGAGAAGTTCCCGGTGCTAGTGGCTTCCATGCCTGTCCACTACCTGATCGGTACTGTGCATGTGCAGCTCTTAACAGAGTTGAGAAAAAATGTGAAGTCACACTCCTTTGCGACTTCCGTCATCAGCTTCCAAAATAGACTTTTTAAAATAAGTTTCAACTTCTTCTGGATGTATTCTGATGAGGTATATGATCTGCTGCTTTCTACTGTTTCCTGTTTTTTTCTGCTGGTTCATGGTGAAGAAAAACAAAGAAAGAAGGCAAACTGGTCTCCTGGCAATAGGTAAAGGGTCAAACAGCCAAAAAACCTTCCATATACAAGGAAATGTGCCATTAACATGGTATATATGTCTTTTTGTCTCCCTACAATCATTTTACATCAGTCAGTAGATCAGTTAGTCTGTCACTCTTTGTTTTCAACCGTTCAGTCTAATTGAATGACTAATGAAACATAAAGACTTTGATGACCCTATCTTCTTTCTATAAAACTCCACCCGCAAAAAGAAGCATTCATGTACTCATAGACGAGAGGCATGTGATTAATTAAACGTTAATTACATCCTACTTGGCATAGCTTTAATGTTAGCTAGGTTAGCTAGCTAACCCAAACTCTAACCTTAGCTAGCTAGTTAGCTAACCTCTTGGTCATGAGAAGTTGCACATTTTGCGCAGTGATACGGAAACAAAGAAGTTCCTACATGAAACTGCTCACAATAAGGTCTCTGGATTATCTTGAGTAACCAGGTCATGATTTCTGGAAAGAGACATTGTTGTTAATATTTTTTTTTCTTTTTTTACATGTGCCATATGGTTCCTTTAGATTCAAGAAAAGGCAGACATCTCTATGGTCGATACCTCCAAAACTCACAAATTAACACAAAAAGAATCTAGATGGATAAAAAGCACTACGTGAAAGAGGAAAAATATGTAGTTTTTATTTTGTAGTAAACTCTCAGTCCATTTAAGATGAATCCATTGGTTGGATTTGCCTGTTGGTGAAGGGAGCCATTCATTGTTTTTTGAATGGAAGACAGATTGTTCTTTAAGAAGGTCATTAGTTGTGCTTTGTTTCACACTTCAAATGTCGATTATTGCAGAAATATTAAGGCGCTCACTTACACTAATATTGCAAAAGTTTATTTATATAGCAGCTTTATATAACTAAGTCACAAAGTGCTTCATCGGGCAAAGAAGATCAAAACACTTCAGCGCTGCAGTTTAATCAAATCTGGCAAATTAAAAGTACAGAGAATACTAGAAGAGGCAAAATAGGCAGCGAAATAAACATTATAAAACTGTTTGAGTCAGCCAAAAATCACATTGGCCATGGATCCAGCCTCACAGATTATTCCAATTATATGTGCTGAGATATTAACTCCTGCTTCCTCTTGTTTGTGCCCATAACACACACACACTGGCATCCTAGCCTGGCTGGCTGCCTACACATATTAAATGGGACCAAAATAACCTCTTGGAGAATCTATGTAGTGGAAGGGCAATCATTTCTATAGAGTTCATTAAATGTGGAAAAAATGAAGCTGAGAAGTTGGCATTTTTAACCTCACGATCACTGTTTCCCTTCAAATCCAGCGAACCGGAGCACAGAATCAATACAACAGAACAAATGTCACAGTCTTAATATTTACCTTCTGCCACTTTATCTTCATACCCAAGCTCATCTGTTACTGGATCCCAGAATTATGAGATTCAAATTAGTCATTACTTGTTTTTATTAGTCATTTTGTCCCATGTCCCATTTATCCATTTATTTTATTTTTGAATTCTATTTTCTATTCGTATATAACTTTTCATAGCAGGAGATGGTTTTCTGGAGAATGTGGTGACAGAAGGAACACATCATAACGTTTATATGATATCCATCAAAAGTGTTTATCTTGTCAGTGTGTACTTTGTACAGATGCGAACATGAGGTGTGTGTAATGTGCACAACATGGTTTACTGTGAGATTTTAAAAGATGTCTGTTTGCTGTCTTTTTCTTACTTATTAATAATAGATTCAAAAGCATAGTTGCCTCAAGAAATCGATTTTATGGCTCACTGTGTTATAGCCTGAAAATCTTTCATTTGGACCCCTGGGTCATCATAAAGTGACAAACCATTGAGCTATGGCTATTGGTTAGATAAGCTGGTTCATGCATTACTAGTTTATCTTTCATCCCTGCATATGAGTCTGATGTAACCACGTCATTAAAACTTTTGTGAAATAGAGAAATAGTTTTCACCTGTATCCTTGGCTAAACTGGAATATAAACTTCTGATTATTCTTGCCGGTGGGACCACAAATAAAGAAACGAGGCAACATGATCCCCAACATCCAGTACTTTCTCTCCTTCCTGTTGGTTTGACGACTAATGGCTATGAATGTACTGTATGTTGATAAGAAAGAAAATCTGTTGTTCTGTGCGGCCCGCGTGGACAGTGACGGTGCCTTCTTGTGGCTGTTTTAATGATCTTACATTATTCTAAATTTTATAATATGAGCATTATATTATCAGACAAGAACTTTCTATATGCCACAAAGGACAGTTAATTAACTTTTTATTAAGCACAAACAATTTATAATGAAGGCAGGAGAATGTCAGTGTTGTTGCATGTTGAGGTTTTTTTCTTTTTTGGGGGGCAGTCACCTAGAAGTCTGACTTTCTGTCCTTAGATCCAAAGGGAGACTGTTCCCAGAGGCAGCTTCCCTGTAGGTCTTTTTATGCCTCTCGCTGTTTGGGTGCAGTGAGCAGTAGAGAGAAAGATCTGATGGCTCTATCTGGGACTTTTAGCATATGTATAAGCCTTGTACTCTGGGGGCAAGTCGTTGAATAGATTTATAGACAAGTAAGAGAATCTATCCTCAAACTAACTGGAAGACAGAAAGTGCAGGGACTTTGGTCCACTTACACTGCCGGCAGCATTTTATACGAACTCTGACAGATTTTTAGAGATTTTGCAGACACCTGACATTAATGCACTGCAGTAATCTAACCTACTTGTAATTAAACCGTGAACAAGCTTTTCTGTATCTTCCGTAGAAGTGGTCATTTTTAAATGTTTAGAAATTATTGTATGCTGTTATAGGTACATTCTTTATGTGCAACTACAAAGTTCAGTCCCATATTACACACATTCAGCTAAGAGCCAGTTCTTTCACCTCCACACTTAAGAAAATACTGCTCTACAAGTAATAGTCCTGCATTTACTTAAGTAAAAGGGTGCAAACACAATTCACAAAATGCACTTTAAGCATAAAATAGAACAAAAAATGCCTCTGTCATCATTTTACTATTATATATGATGTTAGGATTTATAAAACAGCTGCATTAATTTGTTCATGTTGCATTTTACTGCTGTAGATGTGGAGATACTTGGTAAACCTAGTAAAAAGCACGATAATAGTGAGACATCGAAGCAGGAAAAGCCCAGGTGTTACCAAGAACATTAACAATGGCTTCACTCCACTAAATGTCTCAGTGAGCTATGTTGCCGAGTGAGCATGCACAATGTCAGAGCCCTAGAAGTAGCTCACCTGAATAGAATACAGCCATCACTGAGGTTATAAATTTCACCTGTACTTTTAATCATCATGTCTGCCGTGACAAGGGTATATTGCCTCTGAAATGCTGTACAGTACAAGTACTTAAATTTGTACTTCATTACAGTACTTGAGTAAATGTACTCAGTTAAATGATCATAAGGGCAGTTCTTCTCCTTAGAACTAGAATCTATGTGCCTCAGTTCAGCTACCAGAGACTTGTTGAGCAGAATTTTGTTACACACTCACACACACACACACACTCACACACACACACACACACACACACACACACACACACACACACACAGACGGAGTTATTCATTGCGGATTTCAAAATGGACTCAGAACTGAACTCAGTTTCACTCAAAACTCCAGCACCTTCCTTTGTACTTCCTCTTATTCTCTTATCCTCTACTGCTTCAGCTTCTTATCCTCAAGGGCTCCTCTCCATCAACTAACCATCTTCTCTAACCTGGCATCATGTCTCACACACACACACACACACACACACACACATAGAGGCAGGAACGTAAAAACAAAATGCAAACACATAAATGAACACATAGATCCATCAACACCCCCCAAAATGACGAAGCAAGCTGCGTGTTTTGTGTGTTCCAGTGGAGCAGATAGAAAGAGAAGCAGCTTAAGGATGCAACATGCTTTTGAACGTTGCATGTGTAATAATTACACTCATGACTATCAGTCACAAATATATCGAGACATTCAGGTGCAGCAGTTTTCTCTAGTTGTGTTCTTCTCCCAGACAACGGAGCTATAAATTCACATAATTTTGAGTTCATCATATTCTGTCAGTTAGCAACAAGCCCTCTCTTCAGGCTTTCTGACTTCACCTTCTTTGTCCTCTGACTCTTCAGATGCCTCCACCTGTATGCTGTCAGAGTGGATCACCTGGTCTCCGTGTAGCGCGTCCTGCGGGATGGGTTCACGGTCCCGGGAGCGTTATGTGAAGCAGTTCCCCGATGATGGCTCGGTCTGCACCCTGCCCACAGAGGAGACTGAAACCTGTGTGGTCAACGAGGAATGCTGTGAGTCTTCCCTCCTCCTTTTTAAGTCATATCATGGATTTAATGTAAGCAGCATCGTGGTTTATGGTATCGTTGTCTTTCCCTCTTGCCCTAAGCTCCCAGCAGTTGCCTGGTTACAGAGTGGGGGGAATGGGACGTCTGCAGTGCCACTTGTGGTCTTGGCATGAAGAGGAGAGAGCGCTTGGTGAAGATGCCTCCTACAGATGGCTCCATTTGCGGGGCAGAGGTGCTAGAAGTGGAGAAGTGCATGATGCCAGAATGCCGTAAGTAGCTGCGTTTTTCAAGACCACAACTTTCCCGACACCTCCTACACTTCAAATCTGGAGAAAAAATGGTCTCATTAAACTGCAGGGCATAAGGGGGCTGGTTAGCCAACTGTAGATCCATGGAAGTAGCACTGTTGTGACAATACATTAGGATTTTGTTTTTAAAAAGCACCAATTAACAGAAGCTAAAAACACTGATATGAAACAAATCGGCCGTTGCTGTTTTCTTGCTACTATTCCTAATTCTTTGCTTTGAAAAATGTGATTTGATCAGTTGCAGTGATAATATTTTTCTCGTTCATTCTGGATGTATGTGTTACTGTGTGACTGTTTTGTATAGATACAATCCCCTGCATGCTGACCCCTTGGTCTGACTGGAGCGACTGCAGCGTGACCTGCGGGAAGGGTTTGAGGACACGACAGCGCAAGCTCACGTCCCCCGTGGAGCTGGGAGACTGCACAGAGGAGTTGGAACAGGT
>OMLP01012995.1:0-20770 GCA_900302685.1 Spondyliosoma cantharus | reverse complement strand
TCATGTATTTATGTGAGATTTCAAATACAATAAGCTCTGAATATCCAAAGGAAGAAGAGAGAAGAAGAAAAAATAAATAAGTCTATAATGGCAAAGGGCTCTGTCCTCCTATTCCAGCCTCTCCTCAAGAAACTAGCTAACTCATGCATAATCAAGTGAGGCTTTGCACATTGTCAGTGTTCAAAATCAATTTCTGTTTTTATGCGTGGTTTCCAGTAAAAAAACTACTGGAAACCACGCATAGAAAAACAAGAGATTATTATCATTTCAATATGTACCCTAAAGCTTTGTACGCCAAGTGTCCAAATTCTCCTATAAACAATGAAAAAAGCATTATTGTTCTTTTTTCTCACAATTTAGAATGGGAACTTTCCCCAATACCGTGCAGACAGACGAACAATAGTCAGACTGCAAGAAGGACTTGATCCCTCTCCAGCTTTCAACCCAAGAACAACTGTAAACTGCAAACGGTGCCAGGACTTAACCGTTGGTCCCTTCAGTAGTGGACAACCAAAAATGACTTAAGTAATGTACCTTCATTTCAGAATGAAGGATAAGACATCAAAATATCAAATACGTGAATTAATCAATCAACAGAACTGACATTGTTCATACTTGATTCATTTTCACAAGTCATTAAAGGTGCAATATGTAAGAATTTTAGTTTAAAACATCCAAAAATGTGTTTAAATTATCAACAGAATGTGAAGAAATAAGCATTTTGACATTTTATCAAAGAGGTAAATGTTTTGTGATGGAGAGATATCTACTGAAGTTAGCATGCTAACCAGCTAGCCCCTCCTTCTTCATAATACCACTCCGTGCTCCCAGTCCGGACAGCTAGCTGCACATCTAACTGAGCTGTCTATCTAACAGAAGCTACACTTAGCAGCAGTTAGCGGTTACTCTGGTGATATGCTGCCTCCTATTTGTTTGGAGTGTGAAATTGATAGGTGGCCAATTCTTACATACTGCACCTTTAACAGCATTCACTGTTTTTCCGAATGTAGATATCTCAAGCTTTCTATAGTTTTTGTAAATGACATGTCAATAATGAAAATTACTTGCAGCCTCTACTACCTTCTACCTTTACGAAGGATCAAATGGTATTAATCAAGGATTCATTACATGCACATTACACTACTCCAGTGTTTATCAATCTTTTTTCAGCCACTGCACATTTCTTACATTAAATAAATCCTGCACCAACTAAAAGTGTTACAAAATTAATGTACTTTTCAGTGATAACAAATGTACTACTCATGTACTGTGCCCTTTCTCCGCTCACAAAAGAGCGTAAACCATCTTTACTTTCTAATTAAGGTTTTATCAGTGAGTTGCCTTCCCTTAAAGATTATTTCAAGCTAATTTAAATGTAACATCCTGCTGATACAGCATACCTGTAGGCTACTTTGTAATTCTAGCCTTTCCAAAAGGAGCTTAATTAGAAGTTTACAGTATTTAGTACACCCTAATGAAAGCGGAATTACTGATTTTGTAATGTACTCCAAATAAAGTACATAAAAGCCACTCAATTACTGTAACGAGAGTGCTTGTAATTAAATACTTTCCATTCTAGGGAACTGACAGCTGGAGACAAAGACACACACACACACACACACACACACACACATACACACACACCGTTAGACAGTTTGCCTCTCATTGTCCATGTTTTCAACTGTAGCATTAGGAACTACCCACAAGCCTCTGCCATACAACTCTGGTGTCAGCAGGTTAAAGAGCACCTATTACCTTCATCCATGCACCCTCAGAACAACTGATGCAACGTCAATGGAAGTTTTTAACGGGGACGTGCAGTTTAATGTGGTTTACAGTTAAAAAGATAATTACAAACTTTCAAACTCGAGGAAACTTGAGCGTGTAGGTGGTATGGTGTGACGTCCATTGGCAAGGTACGCCGTTTTCCACAGTTTCTCCCGTAGCATCCACATCATGTCTGTATTTCGTCCAGGGCCAATTAGAAGACCCCACAAAAGCTCAACATTTCACCACACTCCATAACAGAGGGTTCAACAACATGTTTCTTGCAGAGTTTCTGAAATTGTTTTTGTAACGTTCTCCTGGTGGAAACAGTCATTTCAGGCCCGGTGAACCTAATTTGGGTTAACCTTAACACGGATTGTTACTCATAGTCTTGGAAGGACAACGAGCCACCTTCACCAGGACTGGCCACCCAGGTCAGAGAAATAAATAAATAAAAATAAAACACTGAATCCTGTGCAATAGAAGGTGGTCGGGTTTGTATGTGCTCTAATACATAAATACTTGAAAAAGAAATAATACATGCATCTGACTTTAGTTCTCTACTTTACGTTTGTTAGCCAGTGTAGTTTCATTAGTTTTCATGGAGATTCATGGAATAAACGGTATGCTACAGTCAACTTAAAGGGTAACTCCACCAATTTTACACATTCAAGTGTGTTCACAGTTGTTGAGGAGCACTACTGTATTATGTGAACAACTAGTATAAAGACTTTTGTGGCTACAGAGGAGGCTACATGCAATCTGATAAATTGCCTCCAATTATGTAGCATTATCAAGCTGCATTGTGGGTAATGTAGGCACCATGCTGTTTGAAAAGCAGTCCACTGTTCGAACATTGCATTCCTATAACACTGTCGGACACATTATGGCTAGTCTGAAAACACATGATCAAAGATGATACAGCAGAGCCAGATATCACCTTTTGAATTCCACAAATTCATTCTCCCCAGTGTCTCCATTACCCACAATGCTTACCCATTTAGCCACTGAGTGGCATCACTGGGGGGAAATTTATCAGATAACATGCAGCTTCCTCTGGGGCCCCAAAATGCTTCACACTAGTCTTTCTTTCATATGTGCAGTTGTACTCAAGGCCTGTTAACACACTTTAATGTGTAAAATTGGTGTGGTTAACCCTTTAAGAATAGACTTACAAGTACTGTCCTGCAATGAATGTCTACTGATGTAGTCCGCCAGTCACAGGAAAGACAAAACACTTATTACCTGGTGACACATTCTATGATTATGGTGCTACAGGGACCATTTAACAGTAAGACTGACCCATAGAGCATAGACCCAACACTGCATTGGACAATGTTTTTGTTGTCTTAGTTGAATGTGTGCTGATGAGCGAAATCATGGGAGGGATGTTTAAGGAGCTGCACCTGATGTCAGGCAGACACTCTACAGGACAGGTGTGGCTGCCCACAGGTGAGTAAACCACTGCAGTGCACCTTGCAGAACTGCAGTGACTCATCAGCCCCCCAGAGCTGACTGGAGTTGAGAATCATCAACTTAATGTAATTACATAGTATATAATAATATTATACATGTTTTTTATCCATTAAGTTTGTTTTGGCCCATCTGTATGCCTGTTTCACCTTTTTGCTTATATGATACACAGGATGTTGGTTTGGAGGTGAGCAGACTTGTCATATACCGGGAAGACTCTGCTGACACGATACGCCGCTTGTAGTTGACTTTTGTAGGTTTACATGTAGGCCATATATGTAAGCCAGGTTTCAGTGTGTGGGTGAGTAGCAACCACATTGCAGCATCCTGGCTCATTTTACATAATATGTGGGCCGATACATTTGAAATAGCTTCATATCAATGTTTACAACTTTTTACTTCCACATATAAAATGATTACGCTGCTGTTTGCCTGTAGACACTCTGAGGTTCGAGCTGTTACTTTATCGTGACCACATGTACAAATTCCAAATCAACAGCTTAAAAAAATGAATGAAACTTAATGTACTTTTTATGTCTGCTGAATCGTTTTGCAGAGACTTAAAGGAGCAGTTCACAAAACAAATCAATTTATAATCAGTAGTAGTAATTTGGATCTTCTGGACGAGCTCAATGGATACATTTTCTGTTTTTCTTCAGTTATTTTCTTCACTCTTCTTCTCCTTCATTTTTTTTAGGAGAACTCTACAGCGCTGTTTTGCTGTGAAGCTTCAGAAATGTTTTGCAGACTACAACTTCACCCCTGACTTTCCATCAGCACGAGGGTGAGTAGAAACTGACTGAATTTTCTTTTCCTGTGAACTGCATAATAGGTGTGGATTCAGTACGGGCGATTCAAATGAATGAGTCATAACTGTCGTCGGCTACACAATGACACTTTCATCTACTGTACTTTCAAACAGAGGAGCAAATAGAATGTAAGAGGAGGATTCAGACATGAAGTCTCTAAACGGAGGAGAAAAACCTGAAAGGAGAAAAGCCAATGAAATCTACAACACAAGCAATTAATACAAAGCAAATGCATGTTAAACGCAACAGTTAAAGCACATCCTAAGGAGATTAAAGGGGACACACGTAGAACTTTCAGTGAAGGACGAGGGACACAATACAGACAACAGCAGATGAGGCAATACAAACATGCAGTGATTATGTGACGGAGAGTCAGGTTAGTTCGACTCTAACTCTTCTGAGTTTTAAGATTATGTGCAGGAAATGGTAAGAGTTGTTGTGTCTTATATTTCTTGGAAGGATGTTTCAAAACTTTAAATTATTTCTGACCTAAAGATGTTTTCCCCCGTCTGGACAACAAAGTCCCCCCTTAAGCCTGATCTCACTAAGCTCTCCCCAACATTTCTCTACGTGCTCAGTGAGGAATGCATTAAAAGTTTTGGGGGGTTTTTACACAAACATCATGCCATTTAAGATTTTTTCCAGCAAAAGAGATCATATCTAGGAAGTATATTTCAATAATTGCAGCCTGTATGTTTTTGTCAGTATTATTCTTTTATACACATTAAACATCGTGCTCATCTTTTCAGTCTCGGCATGGATATTGTTTTGGATCGTGTGGTCGGTCCCAGAAAAGAGCTGCAGAAGAGGACATGAGGTTGCATCCAGGTCAAAGGGCACAATCCAGGCTCATGCACAGCCCCAAGTCAAAATATAGAGACTCTCAGACTTGGCCATGCACACACTCTAATTATACACTAAATGATGTGGAAAGATAGCCTGAAGTACTGTGGGCAATCTAGCTGTAGGGGAAGAGGTGAAATGTGGAAAAAAGTTCCATAAATAGCCCTGTTTTTTCGTGCATAACCATGAAAAGGTAATCTCAAAATATAACTTTGTAGACTGAGGCACGCAAGCTAGGCGGCTCCAAAATATCCTGCAGTGCACTTAAAAATGGCTTTAAAAAAAAAAAAAAAAAAGACTAATACTGCAGTGCTGTGCTATGTGAGCAGAAGTCACGTCAGTCCACAGGGGAGGACGATGTCACAGCTCACGCTCATGACTGGGACATCGCATGAAGTTAAAAAAGATGAGTGCAGAAGACGGTTATGTAAGCTCTGGTGAAATCAGCGACGCAGCCTCTCCAAAATAATATGCTTTAACTGCGGCAGGGAACACTTTTCCAGTTGCATCAGCATTTCCATGGTACCGGAGCTGATGCCTGTTGTGAGGAATGGACAGACAACACCTGTTCTTGGTTCGTGATTTGTAAACTGGAATAGCAGTGTGCCAAATAATATTCGTGCCAGCGCCGTTAATTTCACGACCACTTTTCTCCGGGTCCAACTCTCTGAGCGCATCAGGCAATATTTCCATAGGTTCCTCTCACAGATATTGGAGCTGATGTGAGCTGAGAAATGTGGGGCTCTTTGACACTGTAATCAATCACTGGCTTCACAGCATGGAGGTGGTCTGATGTTTTGCAGCATGAGGACTTTTTTCCACATGTGGAGCTGGCGTGTGCTGTAGGAAGTCGGGGGGGGGGGAGTTAATAATTTGTTGATTGTGCGGCCTGGCATTGTTATCCACTGAGATCTGCATGTTAATGTCATGAGGCCGCGCTACCAAATAGTGTGTCTGGGAATGGAAGAACTAATCAGGAGGTCAGCGAGGTTCAGAGCCCAGGTGCAGGGTCTGCTGCTGGGCTGCGTGTGGCTGTCAAGCAAGCTGTTGTGACAACAAGTAGAGCCAGTTGTGTAAGAGTGGTTTCCCCTCACCGCTTATGATGCTGCTGAAGTGTGTCATAATGAAAGATAATCTGGTTTATCATAAATGAATCTATCAATTTCTTTGCATCAGTTCTACTCTGTTGCACTATTGTTGAGCTCTTGCAGCTGCTGCAGAGGTAAAGAGAGACAGGCTTCGGTTCCACTGCATGCTGCTGGAGGCATGACTGTCATGATTCTGTGGATCACTTTTATAATTCGATGATGAGTTCAAGGACCATCTGACAAAAAAGTGACTTAAAACCTTTAAAAAGGGGATGTGAATGTGTCACCGACTGCTGTGTGTCACACTGCTGTGTACACGTTCCAACTCCGCATTAAAAGTTATAACCCTTCCATTTTGTGAAAAAAGTGCAAGTTTTGAAGTGATTTGTGAATATGACACTTCTCAACAGAAGACATCATAACGAGAGTTACACTGGGAACAGAGATGGGTACAGCTTTAAAGCCAGAGAGTCACATTTGAGACATTCCCAATTCTCAGTTATTTCATTTCGCACTCGATCTTAGACAGTGGTAAATTTCTTAAACCTACCGGTTTGTAAATGAAGGGACACGTCTCAGCGTGGATTATCATGAGCAGTATCCCGAGCACAGCGGTGGCCAAAGCCATCGCGCAGAGCCGCTTTTTATCCTCCAATAAAAACTTTCTGTCTCGCAGTCTGTAGAGGTTTTCTCCCTCCATGGGAGCTGTCCGCTGGGACAGCGGCACCGATATTTCTGCCGAGTCACCGCCGTTCCGATTGATCACGCCATCGCAGTTCACGCAGTCCACTTTGGAGTCGCTGTAGTTGGTCATCTCCATCTCCAGAGCGCACACGAGACGTCTGCCCGTCCGTCTCTCTGCGTCGCCGCTCTCCGCTGGCGCTGCTCCGTCCTCGGCCTGTCCGCTCTCCCCTTTGCTTTCCTCCCGGGCTGGGGAAGGCATAGTCTGATGGGCGCACTGTCTACCAAGCCCGTCTCTCGTTTGTCGCTCATCGAAGTAGTGGGTTTACCAAAACACTTGGCCTCTAAATACACCCTCACCTTATCACTCCTACCAACCCAACCGGCGCGGCGTGGTTACGCGCACTGTTGCGATTTGCACACGGCAGCAACTCTGCTCTCCTATTTGCATGGGTTAGTATTTTAAGTGTGTGTGTGTGTGTGTGTGTGTGTGTGTGCGTGCGTGCGTCTGCCTGCCACAAATGAACTCTTTGTATGCATGTTTTCTTTTGTTTTCGCAGATTCTTGCGCCTGTTTTGTATTTTAATTATCGACGAGCACGCCACATGAATACCTGCTTTTCTTTTCTGAGCACAAATAAGGAAACCCATAAAAACAAAACATAAGGAACCTCATGTTACATGCCTTTGTTTATTGGTAGTCTGACAACAGGGATGAGCACGAGTTCAGCAGGTACAGAGTGACATCTCGTGGCTGAGCGCGGTCCGATGACCTGTTGCGCTCTGACCCCGCGGCAGTCAGGGTTTGGAAGTCACTTGGGTGCGTTTTTAAACAGGATTTAATGATGTCGTCTTCATGGAATCATTATACATATTCCTTATTGCTTTATTGTATATTGGTGTACTTCCCATTCCTGTCAGCTTTTTTTAATCACTTGACTTGCCAACACGTCCTTTCACTTCCTGCAAGTCCTCCACAGGCAAAACACAACGTGACACAAACTCTCCCCTCGCTCTCTTCACTAGGCCTTCCAGAGGAGGAACAGCGTCATGACCTTGGGTTAAATGACGCACCCAGTACGCAGCAGTCCTTCCGCTGCAGCATCCTGCCTGTATGACTTGTAATGATCCCGACAGTGCTCAGAAGGACAGGTGGTTTTTATAGGTCAGGTCAAAACGCTTTCATTACAGTAAACGGCACCAAACTCAGCACGTGTTGATTATAGGAATAAACAACAGAGGATGACTTGAATAATCAGATGTGAGATGATTTAATTGGTTGCAATAAGAAGGAGGTAAATAGCAAATGCAAAACAAATGCTTAAAGCACACAAAGTTCCAATAAATAAGCATGACTATCATTAAATAATACAACACGTGCACACAGTATATAAGGATCAGTGAGTGATGGTCAGAATTTATACAGCCAGAGTAGATTTCATTGCAAGTTATTTACAATAAAAAGGGTTTTCAAACAACAACACACAGCTTTTCTTTAAGCCTGCCATGAGACAGATACACCCGAATAAGAAACATTGGGAATTTTGCTGACAGCAGAGAGTTTCAAACCATGTTCTCTGAGGTTACATGTGCAATATTGAGCAGCCAGTTAATAAAAAAAAAAGGAATATACATGTCCATGTATGAGCTGTGACTTGAGCGCCATCTCGTGGTGGCCAAATAAATTACAACAATAACAGTGAGGTTAGAAAGTGTGCATCCAAGTTCTGCATTATTTACAAGCAGTTTAGTAAAAATATTCTTCTTAATATACAGATACGGTAACTTTAGCTACAATAGATTAAAACTCTGAATCACATTTTACATTGATTTACTGTGATGTATACACTGTGTACACAATATCTGGTGAGAGGAATAGCAAAGAGATTGACAAAACAACAAAAATAATGCAGAGAAAGACAATTATTTGGCATTTCAAGGATATTGCTGAGAGTTCCTGAGTTAGTCCTAGCACCCAGTGACTGAAGTCATTCTTCACGTGTACAGTACGTAAGAAAGAATTAGCAGTGCTGACCTGACAGATTGATAAAAACAAAACAACGTTTTCGCTCAAGTTTAGTGGCGTCTGTGCTATGTAAAAGACATCAATTACAAGTCACCAGAAATAAAAAAGGAAAAAAGGAATTATTAGAGGTTGCACAAGGAATTACTTTAAAACATTACAGTTAAAAATGTTCTTTTGTGGCCCAATTTTTGCTGGACTCAGAGACCTGACACAACATGGCTCAGTTGAAGGAGCTTGAAAAGACACCTCCCTGGACAGTCTAACCCTTCACAGCTCCCCACGGCTGCAGAGTGGCCTGAGGCAGGATGAACTGCGGAGACGGCTGCGGCAAGATGTAGTAGCCAAATAACTGCTGGGGCGGAGGAGGCGGTGCTGGAGGCACGCAGACTGTATTCAGAAACACTGGAGCGCCCTTCTTGTACTGAGGCCAAACTGGTGCAGGGTGGTAGAAGTACTGGAGGCTGGCAGGGATCTGAACAGGAAGGAGTGCAAGAGATTAGAAGGACGTTAAACATACTTTGTCCATGGGGGAGGAAACAAAGGTATTTTCCTTTCTAGACCATTTAATACTGAAACTTAATCACAATGTCAACAAATCTCATGAAAAGACCAAAACCAACAATCTGTCTCTCAGTTCTTTCAGACTTTCCGTTCCTACAGGGGACATATTCAAAAGGTGCAGTATGTAAGAACTGTCTAATTCATACTCAAAACAAACAAGAGTAGCATTTCACCAGAGTGACCGCTAACTGCAGCTGCCATTAGCTAGTGGCAGTGGGCTTTGGACCAAGACGGGCCAGGGCTAGCTGGTTAGCATGCTAACTTCTGCAACACAATACATTGACATCATTATGTCAAAACTGTTATTTCTTCATATTCTGTTGATCATTTGAATGAATTTTTTAATGTTTTCATCTAAAATTCTGACATATTGTATATTTAAAAGCTGGCCACAAAAACTAAGTGTCATTACTCTGAAAAGGCTCAGTAATCTCTTAAAACAGCCGGGAACTGTAGTTTTTAGCAAGCGTTACCTATATGCATAATTGGTGCATTTATTTGGGACCATTTCCAGCTGCGGATTAACACATTTGATATTCTGGCTCTGAAAGCAGCACGATGTTGTATGAGGGACTGACTCACACTACAGTGGCCGTGTTATGGTAATGAAGGCACATTTTTCAGAACGTACTGCTTCTTTTAAGGATTTCAAATGAAGCTTAATTGTCTGCACATCACATTTTGAGATGCAGTCGCCCTAAAAATCGTCGAGCAGAATCCTCAATTTGAATCAAGTGATTCAATGAGCAAATAATTGAGCTGCAAGTGAATGCATACATAAATTATGTTTTTTGGTATAGACCTAAGTATTTTTACTATAAGAGTGTTCTAGACTAATTATATATATATATATAGTCCTTCTACAGTGGTTGTATAAATGTAATTTATGGTGCTGTTGGATTGCTGTTAGACTTCGCTGTTAAAGGTGAGCAAAGTTTGGATAAAGATTGTTGATTTTTAGTCTCATTACAGGGTCGTCAAATACCGACAATGACTCGGACAGAGTCACCGAAAGCATCGATATTGGACACGCTGGGAATGTGAATTCTCCAGAATTGCTGAATAGATGACATGTTGATTTAGAAATTGAATGTAAACTAAAGCTTCAGTACAGTGTGGTTCATTGATGTGTTTTTGTACAACAATAAAATTGTATGGCACAGATTAATCAGTCATATCAGACTATGACAAGACATGTCATAGGTTCAATTTCCTTGGTTTGTTTTTTATGGGATTTCTTGACAGTAAGAATATCACCAACAGATGGTCCTAAATAAGAAATAATTACCATATTTCTGACGTATTTGACCTTATTTGGTCCTTCTCCGCGCTTCTTGCGAATCCTGGGCACCATCAATACAGTGTACGTGTCGCTTTCTGCCGCTTCCTTCTTCGCAACTTCCTTCTCGTCGTCTTTTGCCTCCTCCTCTGTGTCGCTCGATGCAGTGGAACCACAATCTGAAGAGGTAGCGGAGTGGTAATCTGATGTGTCCAGGTTTACAGATTCCCCAGACGAGTCATGCTGTTCTCCCTTCGCACCCTCCTCCTCCTCGTCTTCCTCTTTGAAAAAGCTTATTGTGAAGGGCCTGCTGTTCTCTCCAGATCTGTGAAGGAAAAAAAGGCGGGTTATTTTAAACCACATGCAAGTCATTCTTAATTTAACTGTCGCCTATATTCATACTTTTCACTTCCCACGTGTTGTTATTCATCACTTTGCAGTATGCATCATGGCTTGAACTCGCTCTCATAAATCTTGGCTAGACTGAGAAACGCCTCCTTGTTGTTTAAGCTCGTCTGTCGGTGTCATTCTTTGCCTCTGCCTCAGCAGGCCAGCCGGTGACTCACCTTGCACACACCTCCAGGGGGTCGATCCACAGAGTGAGCTCACGCGGGAGGCCGAGCTCACTCGGTGTGAGCTCACTTTCCTCACATGCCTTCAGGACCGCCTCATCACAGAGCACTCCATTATTTATCCGGATACATCTGTAGAGTAAGCGTGAATGATTATATGGATCTCGCTGACAAAAGAGATATAATTCTATGATCTTTTAAGTGAAAAAAGCACTTGTGTTCTTTTTTCTTTTTTTTTTAAATAAGCACTGTGTAGTTTTGGAGAAGAAATTAAAACTAAGACTTTGAATATTAACAATATTAATTAGGTGATGATACAAACTCAGAAATATTTATCTCTTCCATCACTGAATAAACAAGCTGTTCTCAGAGGAAAATAAGGTCCCAGGACACTGTTGGAAGCTAGAGAGGTGGCAGGGTCCGCCACATATAAACAAAGTAAAACAGTATGAAATGATCAGTTGTCAGTTGTTTATTCAGTCATGAAAACAAAGATTTCTCAAATTAAAATTTCTGCCCCAAAACGATATAGTGCACCTTTAATATTAATAATTACCTGTATGCCTGGCCCTTGCTGGGGCTGTCAGGGTACCAGTGGTCCTCGTATTTGTCGCATAATAGTTTCTCTAGCTTCTCAGCAAACAATTCTGCCTTGGCTTCATCCAGTTTGCCACGTGCCACGACCAGGCGTTTGAGGAAGTTGACTCCAGCCTTCACCTCTCTTTTCATGGTGTCTGTAGAAAAACAGGAAAAAAGGGGGAGAAAAAAATCACTTGAGGCTGTCAACATATCCATCTTGGTGTCTCTGTGTTTATGAGAAAGTGTGAGTGGCTCTGTAATAACACACCACGCTGACATTTGAGTACATGAAGAAGTGTGATTTAAGTTTTTGGTAACAGACTGTGACTTCCCTTCAATAAGCTGCGGGGGAGCAGGAACTTCAGTTGCAGTGATAACAGCACTTCCCTGTGCAGTTGCCCCTCAGCCTCCTATTTTTATAACCTTCAGGAGAGCTCTGTGTGTATGAGTGCCCGGCATTTTACAGCTACGGACATGGCTACGTGTTGAGAGTGGAGTTTGTATGGGAAGGGAAACAAGATGCAAAGTAGCCCTGCCATGTTGACATGCAAGTATTCTGAAATGCAAATCCAGTGAGCTCACTGTGCTGTTTATGCTCCGATAGCGTGTCTGTTTGGATTTGTTGCCAATGTCAGCCTGACCGAAGAGAGAAGTGTTCAACAAAGGCCAAGGTAACTTTGCAGCAGAGATGGCTTGGAGTGCTGCCATCCTGCTGATGGCCCTGACGAGAGAGTCGTGCCTTGAACTTTGAGGTGCAGGGAGTCATTTGTTATTGTGGCTTGGAACACACGACTGTTGCTTCAGCATGTGTAATGTGTTGTGAGAGAAAATTATTATTTGCCCCGGCGGACTTGGCCACAACCTCCACTAAGAGGAGTGGTGTGACACAACAAGCAAGAGTAGTTGTAACTTTAGATCCCCAGCAAATATGTTTTTACATTACTCCAACTATGAGAGCTATATGTTTAGATGTTAAACAGCAGCCTTTCAAATTGCAGTCAGTTATTAGTTTGCAAGGTAAACAGGTTGAAATTGCACGTATCCTTCAGTTTGTTGTTTTTCTGGGTTACATCTCCATTTTGATTTCCATCACTTAGCAGCTGAAGGTTCATTCCAACATTCCAAAAAAGCATAAGGTTATCGGTCAAACAACCAACACACACAAACACCGACACAGGTTTTTCTGGTCCGTTGCCGTTTCAAAATTTCTGCCAAAACTTTAAAGAACGTTAAAACAGCATTGTACTTCCTCAACCTGAAACCTCGAGAAGACACTGATGGTGTTTTCGCTGACTGAGCTTTGACTGGACGTCTCACTGCCTTTGTCCCCCTCAATCTTTCATATAGAGTTTTTATATCTAAGTTAACATGATTCACATTTCAGTAACATAAAGCAGAGATGAAACATACATTTGGCTTTGAATGTTTCACAAAACAAGATGCGAAAATTATTGAAGAATTACTATGTTGTATGTTATAGTCTCCTGCCATTGTGATATCAATTCATTTTAGTATTTGAGTTGTTTGATGTAGGAATTTCTCGTTTTTTTAATTATTATTACTCTGATTCTTGATTAACTGATTAATTGTTTGGTAATAAAATGTCAGAATATAGAGAAAATTACCATCACAATGTCTCAAAATCACTAGGCTTTTGTTCTATATTTTGTTGAGTTGTGTACTTACATTATCACAAATATTCCTGATGACAATCAAACCGATATCTGCAACTTTAATCAAGGTAACAGTAGCAGGACCACTGTGATATGTCAGAGAGTGTTTGTTTGTTCGCTCGTGTTGGAGCACGATAATCGATTTTCACAGGGAAAGGAAGCTGTTTAACAATTATGAAAACAACCTCCATGATCCCACGCTACTTCACTACATCACCAAACTCCGACCCATAGCGTCAGAAGTTACATTCTGCGCATTCAATCCCAAGTTTAAGCTCATTTTGTTCAACAAACAATGAAAAATCAAAACATATTCCATTTGATAAAGAGAACAAACAAATACAGTTAATATTCATATTTGAGAAGGTGGAAGAAGTGTTTTTTGTGTGTTTATACTTAAATGATGCATTGATTATCAAAACTGCAGCTGATTCAATTTCTATCAGTCAGGTAATCAACTAATTTACTAATAGTGTCAGCTCTAGCTGTTGCGATATGGCTTGAGAAATGTATCCGTCTCACAAACTAATAAACAATTTAAAAACCTGTTGGATTATCTAAGAAATACAGTGGTGGTTCACACAGGACAATATGTAACAGCGTTAAAATAATTTCTTGTGATTTATTATTTTTGGCCCGACCAGGTTCAGCTGACAACGTGAAACACCCCACGCATCACTCTCAATTCACACATTGTATTCTGTTAAAGCCGGCCCAGATTGAGTCATGTTTACAACTAATTTGCATCATACCAACTTAAAGAGAAATGTTTGGGGATACCAAGGAACCTGAGACACATTCACATCTCCAACTGCGTTTATTTTATCTGATTACTTGTGTCACTTCCTTGATCTAATCAGAGGTTCAGTGACGCTTTTAAAAGAAATAGGCTCCCGACCGTGACGAGCAGAGTTGGCAGTCTGCACACCATGTTTACTCTGTCTGTTTACTGAACAGCGACATGCAGCCATTATCAAAGTCTGCTGATACTATTTTGATTTTACGTGTGAAAAACTTGACCCATTTGTAGACTTAGGCCGTGTGTTTAATGATGGGGGAGAGGCTGGATCACTTCTTTGGTCGCCATTTGACGCCTTTAAAGCAGCCCTATGTAGCTTGCGGTAAAACATTTTAATCAGAAGAGAACAATCTTAATTGACTGATTTTTTTTTATGCCTCCAAACAGCATATGACAGAATGCAGAGAGAAAGTGCAATAATTACTATTAATAATAAATGATCAACACCTTTAGCAACATCTCACCATGTGTGTCTCAACTGTGTGAGAAAAAACCCAACAAGTATAAGCCGACATGTTTTTGTTCTTTGTTTTGATTTAACTTATTAAAAAGGTGCACTATGTAGTTTTGGGGAAGACATTTTAATTTGAAAGATAAAGATCTTCACTGACTGTTTTTTTGCCTAAACAAACTAAATAAACAAATTATCTTCATTTAATGACACAATAAAGTGCATAAACAAGGACAACAAAATGTCATGCTGTTTTACTAGGTAGGTAATTATTAATATTAAAGGTGCACTATGCAGTTTTGGGGAAGAGAGAGTGGGACCTTGATTGACTGATAGTGTTATGTCCAAACAAACTCCCTTTGTTTTCATGACTGAATAAAATAACTGACCTTGAAGGAACCACATTTCATACTGTTCTAGTTTGAAGCTAGAAAGGTGGCAGGGTCCGCCACATATAAACAAACAGTGTTCTGAGGACCTTGTTTTCCTCTGACAAACTCTTGTTTATTCAGTTTTGGAAAAGATACATATTTCTGAGTTTGTGTTATTAAGTCGTTAATATTACAAGTATCAAAATTCCAAGTGTGGGTTTCTTCTCCAAAACTACATAGTGCACCTTTAAGGTGTCCTCAATGCACAAGAGAACAGGGGGGTTTGTGGTTGTGACAGACAGGCAGGTACAGGTGAGGCTGTGTGAGACCCCTTTGAGGTCTGGTTTCGTCGATATTTCACTTCAGGTGACCACGAAACTGAAGGAGACACAACAATGCGATAAAGACACAACTTTGAGTGCGTGACTCAAGTTAGGGACACGTGTCTGTGTGCGTGTAGCTGCTCGTGGCTGTGTATCACAACCAGAAATGAAGAAGTAGAAGGAAAAAAAAGTCAAGATGAAACGACAGCTGAATTCACTCTCGGGACTTTAGTTTCTGTCTTCACTGCTGAGAGAGAGGAAACTTCTCGCGACGAGCTGGAAATAACACATTCGGGTTTCTGACAGCGCGGAAACCCCCCAGTGGAAATGAGCAGAAACAGGCCTCCTGTGAGGTGTTGGAGGTACAACTAAAAGTTTACTCAACTCTTGAAAAGGTTGTTCTGGGTTATTGTGAAGGCGAATCACTGTGTTAAAATGTTAGGCGCGGGATAGTTTCTAAAAAAAGAAAAAACGCCTTTGTGATAAACTAGTAAAAACAAAAAACTAAATTGTTCGCTGATAACAAACACAACGACACACAAAAGCAAGTGGCGGACTTAAAAATGATAACAATATAATAAACGCGACAGCAACAAATTAACCATTGACAAAAAACAGAGACAGAGAGACAGAGTACGGTACTCACGATATAAAGTGTCTGGGCAGCGCGTGAGTGTCCTCGGGGCTGCTTGTGCTTGTTGTCTCGTGGCTGTCTTCCTGCTGCTGCCTCCGTGCTGCTGTGCTGAAGTTATTATGGTCAGCACATGTTGCTTCCTTGTTCTCGGCTCCGCGCTCATCCCTGCTGCTGCAACAGAGACGTAACATTACCGTCAGTGTGACTCACTTCCTTTACTCAGCGCCGTGAGCAAGCGCTGACTGGGCGACACCCCGCCCGGACCAAATATGGGCAGTGAAGGTAAACAGCTGAGTGAACGGGGGTTTCTATCTGTTACAGGACGTCTGTTCGGTCCTGCTACTTACAAGAATACTCATTGTCCTTTAAAATGGTGATATTTGATGTTTATCCCTCGAGCAGGTTTTTTTTTTTTGTCTGGCACGTGGCAGATAACAGTGAGATTATGGTCACGTCATTGTTCAAGATACTCGTTTTGGATCCACTTTCTAACAACGCGCCCTTTTGTTGAAGTTTCAGGCTGTTTTAACTGACTGCTTCATCGGTAGCTGGTAAGATGTTCAGGGAAGACATCTTTATGGTTGCCAGGTTGGGGGAAAAAAACATAATAGACTCAAGGAAAAGCAGCAATGACACAAAGTGGCAAAATAGAAATTACTAATGCTGTGTATAGGCTACTATGTGATTATTGAAATAGATTTTAATAGCACAGGTGTCAAATGAGGTTAGTACCTCAAAATTTAAGTTAATCTACTTAGTTACATTGTATGAATGGTGGAGAACTCCTTGGACAAGGTAGTTTTTATTTAATCTGTCATAAAAATCTGGCGAAAACCAAAACAAACGCCACAAATTCAATCCCACAGTTACACCTGGTCGTGAAGTGACAGAAAAAATAATAATGGTCAATGGATTTGCATTTCTATGGTGCTTTTCCTGTCTGCTGACCATTTGGGGTTCAGTATCTTGCTCTTGCTTTGACATGCAGCTGGGGGAGTCGGGTATTCGAACCAGCACCTTGCAAAGTAAAAATAGTTTCTTCTTGTGTTGTGTAGAAAGTATATTTTTTTAAATAATCCATGATCTCAGCATCTTAGATGCTTAGATATCGAGGATAGTCGGTTATTAACAAGTGGATTTAGGTTCGGAATTTAAACTATTTATCCAGATCCTAACTTTTTAAACTACACTACTTTGGGGATTAAGGGAACACTTAATTGTCGATGTATAACACCAAGTCAGTTTAAGCTCAGGGATATCAATCTGTCCATTTAGGAAGCAGAAGTGATCATGAATCAATTTCACCTGCTTTGGTGCAAATGAAAATGACAACAGGTGCAATGGAGAGGCAAAAGCAACGTAACCCCCATAAAGGGAAAGGTTTTGCATTTGGTGGCCACAGACAATTGCTCTCTCTACATGAGGCGGTACCTGCAGTCCAATCACGTTGCACAGGTAGTCCACCTCCCCCAGAATGGCACCTAGTGGGACCTGTGCACACAGCCCTGCACCATACAGCTCCACTGGCATTTGTGAGAGAACACCAGAACTGGCAGGTTTGCTACTGGTGTCGACGTGAGAGAGTCTAGAGATGCTGTGGTGGACATTGTGTTGCCTGTAACATCGTCCAGTATGACCGGTTCTGCAGTGGGTCAGTGATGGTCTGGTTTCCTCCTGGTGCAGGACAATGTCAGGCCTCATTTGGCCATGAGTGTTTAGGGAGTTCATGGATGATGAAGGCATTGATGCCGTTGATTGGCCCTCTTGTTCCCCCAACCTAAATCCAATTGAGCACCTATGGGACGCTATGTATTGGTGCATCCAACGACACCAAGTACGGTCACAGACTTCAGGCGCTCACTAATGCATGATCCAGGTCTGGGAGGAGATCCCCCGGGACACCAGCAGCTGACTCATCAGCTATATGCATAGACGCTGTCGGGTATGTATACAGGTGCACGGGAGCCGAACACACTACTGAATCACATGATGGGTTGCAGTGACAAAATTCAAGCAAGTTGGATCAGCCTGTGATTTCAATTATTTACTTTGATTTTCAGTGTGATTTTGAATCCAGCCCTCAGTGGGTTCATCATTTTGGATTCCACTGACTGTTGTTCCGTCATTTTGTTCTCAACAAATTATATAACGTACATCAGAAAAGATTTACAAACATGAGTAATTCATTCATCGAGATCTGATGTGTGTTTAAAGTGTTCCCTTAATTTTTTTTAGCAGTGGAGTAAATCATTTATTAACCAATAGTAAAGTTATTGCTTTAATATTTTTGAAGGTCCTTATTAGAAGACGGTACAGATTTTATATTTCAACAATCATAACTTAACTTATATTTCTCAGTCAAATCCAAGCAATGATAACCACATTTGATTTTTAACCAAAATACTTACCAATGTTTACTAAAGCTATGTTCAGGTTGGCTGTTATGTTGTTTTTGAGTTTGGGTTTTACCATAATAAGTAAACACACTGGAATTCATAACTCTACATCATTACTGGTTTTACTGTACTAAGTGTGTTTTTGGATTACTGCAGCTCTTTTGTTTTTCGCCATGCACATATTTAGATTTAGCTTATTTTCAACAAACTGTCCTATATAATTTAGTTCAAACTCATGGCTCTTATGACCACAGACCTACGACCATAACAAGCTGCGAGTCTGTATGTTTAAGATCAATAAAGCATCCATAAATACCAGCAGTTCACAGCAACACAGACTGAAAGACTCACATAAATCACAGAGCAAAGGCTCATATAATATTAACAAGATAGTACTATAGAAGAGCATTTTCTTTATAGTCTCTTAAAGTCAAACTCTTACATTATTAAGTGTAAAAAAAAAGTTGCAGCTAATTGATTGTTGCCTAGTTTGCAATGTATCGTATTTTACGAGCCAGCTATATGTTTTGTATGTAAACTCCGGATTACAGAGTGACTACAACTGTGAAGTTAATGTAAAATGTCCTGTAGTTCCCTTGATAGTGAAGAAATATCATTTTAAAGTGACATAAAATGGGAATATTTAAGTAAAGTACAGGAACCTTGAAATAGTACTTATGTACAGCACTTGAGTAAATGTGCTTTTTTACTTTCCACCACTGCTTTTTAGATAATATTCATCAGTGAGCTGCATTTCACTCCTGACCAGACTGTTTGTTCCTCTTTGTGACCACTAGAGGGCAGGCTGGTTTCTCAAATTTCAACCCAGTTCAAAATGTTGGTTGCATCTTTTTCCAGCACATTGCACCGAACGAGGCAGAAACTACTACTCACGACTCTGTCCCAGTCTTTATCGCTACATTTAGGTGTCAACTCTCCTTTTCTCTCGATAACCACATGTGTCAGCTTTCTTCAAACTCAACCATAATCCCTCCATTTGTATTTTCTTTTAGTCTAATATCAGACCTTCATTTTATTTGAAATACTGCATTCTCGCATGACATTTGCAGGAATTTAGGTTTTTTTTACGGCTGCCACATGAAAAAAATGAATACAAATAAGTCATCTAATGCTTTACAGACGAACCATTAGCTGATTTTTATTTCTCTGTGCGATGTCAGTAATTCCTGTTACCTCACTCATTTTTCCTGTCGTCTTTCAATCTGTTCTTCCTTTTTTTTCTACACACACCTTTATGCCCCTTTTTCTTCTTTCTTACACGCAGCTACTCATCAATCCCTTGGTTTCTCTTGGTCTATTTCTATGTTAACCTTTTTTTTCCTTTCCTTTCTGTCTCCTGACAGTGGTGTGTGCTTGTGTCATTGCAGGTGCTCTGAGGACAGTGTGTCAGGTCTGTGTGCATTTTTTCTTCTCTCTTGCCTCTACTGGGTCACACTGCCTGTCCCAGTTGCCAACTCAAGGGAAAAAAAATTGCGGTGAGTGTGTATGTGAGAGATGGAAATAGATAGATAGAGACATGACCGTGGTAGAAAATGTTCAAGAGTGGGTGTGTTGGTATTGATTAGCATTGTTTTGAGGGGCTGATGGAAATTAAATTGCCTTCTCCGTCTTTGTTTACCGACCGTCTCTCTTTCTCGCTCTTTTTGCTGGTGTTGACCTCCTTCCCACTCCATCTTCTTGTGGTGAACCTCTGTAGGCAATGTCTGCTGTTAACTATAAGACTGATTGCATTAAACAAGCAATTAATTTTCCAAAAGAGTCACAGGTCGTTCTGCTTCGTTCTTCCTGTCTTTCTAATCCTCATGCAGCCTCTCAGACCTCACAGCTTCTGCACGACTTTCTTCAAACTATTGATTTTCCTTGCCAGTTTGTCATTTGTGCTCCTCAAACACTGGCTGGTCTTCTGCTGTGATAATGGGAACTCAAACCGGGACACGGTTTCAGTGTACGTATTTCTCACAAGTGTTCAGATTTTTGTAGATAAGTATTGGAAATGAAAGCACTTGACCTCGAAATGTGATCGTTCTTTTTCAGGAACAGCTTCTCTCTGAACACGTCTGGCGGTATCAATGAAGCCCACACGCACACACCACATGCAGCCTGCTTCGCCTTTAAAAACATATTGATTTCTCTCTTTCGCAGGGAGCTTAATGCGATCGATCGGCCAGGCCCTTTCAAGATCAGCGCCAGTATAAGCATCTCTTCCCCTAACACACATGCTGCCTCTTTCCCCTCAGGTAATGACTGTCCTTGGACTGGGGGGAATAGTTTGTCTGCATTAAGAGAGAGAAGTGTTTCTCGTGGCATCTAGTCCCTCTTCGTCCTCGCCGCTCCTCAGTAATGTGGTTAACTATGGAGTGTGTATTCGTCCTCTTTGACAAAAGGTATGAACGCATGCAGCACACACCTTCATTGACCTTTATCA
>OMLP01012993.1:25870-50789 GCA_900302685.1 Spondyliosoma cantharus | reverse complement strand
CACTTAAATGGAGGAGCAAAGATATTAAAAAACACATCACTGTATAGTAAATTTCGAATAAAAGACCAGAAACTACAGCCTCAAAAATATCGATGGACACAAACCTTGAAAGAGACGTAAAATCTGCATCGATGGTGTGTGTGTGTGTGCGTGTGTGTGAGAGATATAATATCGAATGGCCCGATTCCAGGGATGGAGGATGGTTAAGGATCCCTGCCAACCACAAAGTATCAAAGACACATCGAATGGTGGTGTGACTGGGAACGGGGGAAGCCGCAAGATATATTGCAAGAGAAATGCATCACAAGTCAAACTGCTGACGCACATCAACAGCAGTTTGGTCTATAGATTGTGATGACTGACACTGACACCGATGTCGAAGTAAATGACAGTGATAAGGATGAAGTCTGTAAAATATGTAAACTAGAATGATCTAATGTGAGTGTGCGGTAAATACGAGTCCTGGGTTTTGTTTCTTTGTTGGTTCAGCAGTATTTTTCGTCATTATGTCTCAGTTTTTCGAAGGTTACAGCTGTTTGAGTCGTAATCAAATGGAAATGTGATCAACTGTTAGTTTGGAAATGCTTTCCTCATCTTTCCATCATTCTCCCTGTGTCTCCTAATGCCCTCTTGATAAATCTTGCATTGAACCGTAAGAACAGCTGCACTACCAAGTGCTACCATCGATTCAACCGCGTCAGGTTAGATGGTTGAGACAAAGTGGAAACAGGTGCTGTAAATCAAACTTAGGGGCCTTAAATGATCTTCAGTGTTCTATTGTCTCGACCATCAATGTTTTGTTAATGCCATTGATTTCTCATTTTTTTAATCGCCAGCTCTGCTCCGGCGCTCAGGCAGTTTGATTTGTGGGAGCTGAAAATTCCTTGTTACCTGCTCTGATGATGACGTAACTGTGACTGTTGTGTCGCTGGATCCAGAGGAAGTTCTTTTGGTCAGTCCGTGTTGTCATGTCGATGCTAGGCTTGCATTTTTATGTGCGTTTTGAAATGTTGTAATACATATAATGTTGATGAAACATTCTCAATTTCTCAAATAAAGTTTTTCACTCACTAGAGATGGTTTCTGCCTTTTTTTCAAAAAAGAATATATGCATGTAACGGGAGATGGAAAAAACCTTTTACAAATACGCTTTGATGAAATGAACATGGACTCTCATGACTAATCAGCTGTTTCCACTGTGGGAGGAGAAGAAGAAGTTGTATTTTTATTTGTTTTGTTTGCAAACGTAATAACGTAACGTAAGTCCAACTCTTGACAAAGCTATGCTTCGTGTAGCCCGGTTATTTTTGCTCCAAACTAGTTGATGGAAACTCGTGATTTTTGTTTCTTTCAAAAGCTCACTTCAAATTTGCTTTGCATGACAATTCGATGGAAACAGAGCTACTGATATTTTTACACAATGAGTGCTTCTGTGTTATATTCTTTGAAAAAGTTTATTTTTTTTTTTTATATAAGTGAGAGAAATTCACCTCTGAGACACATTAATTATTCCGGTCGCCCCACCTGGCACAGAGTGGCAGCGGTTGACTGATAGAGTAAGAGAAATAAGGCATCCCTAATGGAGGCAAATACTGGAAACATGTTCCATCAGAAGTGATTACTACTAATTAAGCTGTTTTCACAGCTGGCTGCCTCGCTTTAATATGCATGCTTGCATCATATAAAGCACGGCGAGGAGAAAAAGGCACGAAAATGCTTCGAGATGCAGTCACAGAACGCTGATTAAATGGATTAATATTACTCACAACAGACAAACACAGAATTATCAAAATGACGTGTTAATTATTTCCTTACGCTGAGAACAAAGGGGAGGAGAGGTAGACACTTGAATGAACAGCAACAACATGTGAAGGGTCTGTTCTTAGTGCTGTCTCCCCCTCCTGCCAGTGGTGAGTGACCCCTCTCTGCTGCTGAGGCCTTACTCATCCTTCTCTAACAGATGACCGATTGTGCTCCCGTACTCTGTGTGGCCCCGCAACGCTCAGCGGCGCATCAAAGAACATCCAGGCTTCCGGGGGAGTCCCTGTTGTTCGACCGGGGCTCAAACACGGTGCACACTGATGTTTTTCTTTCATACAAAAGCAGTTAGCGGCCCGTAATCCTTCAATCTGAGCGGAGGGAATAACCTCAATCCCTCACACAGTGGCCGTCGTGTAGCCGTTCCCTCACGCCTCAGTGGGGCGACGGAGAGGATCAAAGTGCAAAACAGAGGCGGCCGACAGATTGAGCAATGAGATTTAAGTATATTATATTAACTTCAGGCATGTTAAACAAGATGAAAGTTTAGATCAGTTGAGAGAAACTTTCTTTACATGAAACATTTTTTTTTTCTTTGCTTGGATCACATTTGATTGTATTTCAGAGGACATGATTGATGCCGCTTGCCAGGATGGTGTAAGAAGAATACCAAAAAGATTTCAATTTCTCATCCACGCAAGCAGCGTACAATGTGATAAAAGCGAAAACAGCAGGGAACAGAGTTTAAGTGGAGTAAAGTTTCATATAGAGTTTTGTTTTTTTGTATGAATTCTAAATTTGATCATATAGTGTAACATTACAATGTATGTATGTGTGTTACAGTGTTGTTGAATTCAGCTTTCTTTCATGCCGTGGATTCACACACTGAAATAAATCAGCAGCAGCCTTTTGATCTGAAGGTGCTTTGTTAAATCAGGAGAGAACTGTAAGAAGAATCGCAAAGGTGTTTCTCTCACCTGACGGTGACGTGTCACTGTTCATGGCACTTATTGATATCCGTCTGAGGCTGTGTTTTACCTCTTCTCTGTGTTCATAGACACTCGATTAATTGCTTTTTTGAGAAGCGAAATTCAGAAAGAGAGAAAAGCCTCAGACTGTGTGGGTTTTTCTTTTTTCCCCCTCTCTCATAGTGGATTGTTTTGTTCGCCACTGCCAAACCAGGCGTGAGGTCTTTTAAGTACCCCTGTGCCAGTTCAAACCACAGCGGGGAAAGAAGGTGTCCCCTGTTCTGGAATTACAACTTTCTTTTTCCAACCTTTTTTAAAAGAGACTCTTATTTTCCTGTCTGTCTTACGGTGAGGAGATCAAAGACACTTGAGATTTGGATGCCTCTGAATCAAAGAGAGAGCTTTAATTGAAATAAAACGGGGGATGGGACTCGGGCTAATGGCTCCGCTCAGGTTTTGTAACGTAACGTCTTCTGGCTGCGTTTCCCTCTCAAGGCTTTTTTTTTTTTTCGAACTGGCAGTGAAAGATATCTCTTATAATTTTCCTTGTGGTATTTGAAAACGAAGTGTAACCAAATTATTCATGAACGCTGTCAACAGAGTGGGCTTCCTTTTTCGTTTACAGGCAAATTATTCTCAGAGAGATTTGTTAAACTTTGCCAAAACCATTTGTAAAAAGGCAGCGGCTACAAATCTTTGCTATAATCCCATTTAACACTGTGCGGCTATTACCATTTCTCTCCATCTATTCTTGCTTTGCCTTGTTTGCCCCCACCCCTGCCCCCCTGTCTGCAAGTGTTTTATGGTCTCTTCCGGGAGGTGGGAGAAAGGCCGCTTGCCAGGATGGTGTAAGAATACCAAAAAGATTTCAATTTCTCATCCACGCAAGCAGCGTACAATGTGATAAAAGCGGAAACAGCAGGGAACAGAGTTTAAGTGGAGTAAAGTTTCATATAGAGTTTTGTTTTTTTGTATGAATTCTAAATTTGATCATATAGTGTAACATTACAATGTATATATTTTGGTATCCAGCCATTGTTTATTGTAGATATAACCTATAAGTCAGCATCTGAAGGAACATTAATCCTTGATTCCCCACATTGGCTGAAGACAGTATTTCAGCCTAAACACTTTGCAAAGCATATATCAGAAGGAAAAAGAGAAGGAAGTGAGAGTGAAAGGGATGCGGCGGGCTGTCTGAAAGATGTCTAAAAGATCACATAATGCCGATATCCTTAATACCGCCTGCCTCCGTGTAGCACTGAAACTTCAATACAATACCTTGAAAAATATCGCTATTCAATACCATGTTGGATACCACGGGGGAAACAGTATATTTCCACTGAAAGATAAACATAAAAAGGCTTTCGTTTTGTGTGTTAAACACAAAACAGCATTTAAAATGAATTACTTCTGACCAACAGTCATAAGAGTGGGAGGAGGCGGGCCTGTGTGTCGACTTGCTGTCAGAAACAAGAGACAATGAAAAGCCCAGCTGGTATCAGTCTCTGTACTGTGGAAATAGAGTACTGAAACAGTTTAGAGTATTCAGTATCGATATTTATTGAAACCCACACTACGTCCGTGTATGAAAGTTCAAAACTCACATATGCGAACATCATGATGCCGATCATTTTTTTATTTTTTTTTTTCTCGAGCAAGAACAGATTTCTGGCAAGAATACATTTTTCATGAATGAAAATATTAATTATTAACACAAATATTCATTAATGGTGCCTTGAAATTATTTAAAAAACCTTGAACCTGCTATGAGCTATGTGCATTTACAAGTTACAGTCATGTTAGATCCCATTCTGTAAAGATGCCAGCCACTTTTTACTCCAAACAGTAAGTCTCATAGCCTGCATTTGAAATGTTGTTGATTTGCCTTTTTTAAGTCATGCACTTACAATTAAGAATGTTTACGGCTACTAACTGCTGTAAGCGACATCACGCTGATCGCGATTCAAAGCTGCCTCACCTGTCTGGAATCCGGTTCGGTATTTTCTCCCCGCCACGTGTTTGATCTGTCATGATGCTGCCACAAGACAAACAGTGTAGGACATTTTCTTCACCCTGAAACCAGCAGTGGGGAAAGTGTAGCTGTCATATTAAACCTCTGTGCTCACTCACTTAGCTCGCCACACTCTCCGGGGCGCCCCTGTTTGTCTACACCACTGTTCCGGTTCAGTAGAGAGAGCAACAGGGAGACGAGAGGCTCAATGTGCATTCCTGTCAAGAACTCCTTCACTGATCCTGTAAACCATCCCCATTCACACGCACGCACACACACACACACACACACCGGCGCACGCACTCGCACGTGCACGCACACACAGGGCTCTTACCTCTCCGAGAAGCCGTCTGTGAGTCTGCAGACTTTCTAATGCTTGCAGGCACGCCGGCTGCACTCGCACTTACCTACTGTGGTTTCATTCATTATTGTTCTAATTAATACGTTTTAAGTCCTAATAAGGCCCCCTGATTATGGCAGCGGTGGCTGTTATAGTTGAATAACGTTTGTAAATGAATAATAAAGCATTCTGTGGTAGTTAGCAGGTTAATAAGGACAGTCTTTGAGGTTCGAGGTGATTGCACTTCAATGTGATATTTCTGCTGAGTGTGCTGGAAAACACATCAGTCCGCCTTTAGTGCGATGGCCTTTGTTGGGGGGAATCAGGTGCGGTGTCACACCAATAGAGGGCATTGTTGTTTAACTGCAGGCTTAAAGAGCACACACTCTTTGTTTATGTAGGTGTCCATGGGTGCTGTTGTTTTTTCCTTCAGTCTTTTCCTCCTCCCTCCACTTAGGCTGGCTGAATTTGATGGTTTTGTTTGAATACTAATTTGTGCATCAATGTATCAATGTCGTGTTTTTTTTTTGTTTTTTTTAGAATTCTGTCAGCAAATGCGGCGGCTAAACACACTCAATCTTTTGATTTTTTTTCCCCCCACCAGTTTAAATTACTTCATA
This sequence comes from Spondyliosoma cantharus, assembly GCA_900302685.1. Lineage (NCBI taxonomy): Eukaryota > Metazoa > Chordata > Actinopteri > Spariformes > Sparidae > Spondyliosoma > Spondyliosoma cantharus. The sequence continues at coordinate 45,089 of OMLP01012993.1, read as the reverse complement.
TTATGTTTTATATGAGATGCAAATTAAAAGGATTCATTTCATCAAGCTGCAGCCAATTCTCCTCCAATGGGAATAACTGAAATACGGTTTCTCATATTCCACACATATTCCCAGGGAGACATTTTGCTAAAATGAGCCTCACTCCTTTTTGGCACAGATTTTATTGTAGATATATCTTCTTCTTTTTTTTTCTTGTAGTTTGACTGAAAGACTCAAATGGGAAATATAACTGGCACTGCGGATACAGAGCTAAAACTTGGATAAGTTATTTTCTTATTTCCTGCTCGTGACAGGTGAAGGACCACAAAGTGATGCACAGATGTCACAGAAAGATTTGATCTCAGGTCAGCTGAAGTCATCTCAATCTGGGGTTACATAATCCTAAAACCCCATGAAAACAGGGAATTGAGGCAAGTCATTCGTGAGCTACTCTGAGAAGTGTCTTCTGGAAAAAAATAAATGGTGTGTGTCTCTTTGTGTGCACACGATTGAGCTGTGTGCACACAGTTGAGACAACTGAAGCTCACGAGACAACTACTTGCAGGGCCGATAAGCATACAGTGTGGCAGTGAAGTTTATTATCTCTCTTTGAGGCCTCAGAGACTTTTACAATCACACGTTTATAAAAAAAAAAAATGCATGCAGTTTATTAGAAAAAAACAGCCAACCTGACAGTTGACCTTGGCAAAACAAGCAATAGAGCCGTCATGGCGTCTAAATGATTAAATTAGTCAAACAGATCGGTTCAGAACGCTTTTGCCATTAAATTTATGGCACCGCTGTTTATTTTCTGGAAATGTTCAGTTTTCCCTTTTTTTTTTCATTTGATAAAGACATTGTTTTTCATAATTAGTTTATGTGACTCTTCTATTTGCCCTTTTAAGAGGACAGTCTGTCTTCACTATATCATTGCGGTTCGGATATACAATCATTCATTTCGCTTAAGATATATTGATCATTTAAGATCAGAGGGAAAGTTGGGAAAAGGGCATACAGATTATGATTAAATCGAATTGAGTTGGGCTCGAAGTTGATTTTGAGTTTTTAACATTTCTGTTCAGATTTAACATGTTTCTTTTTATAAATGGACGCCTCACTTTACTTTTCGTGCATGTTAAAACCCGTTTCACCATTGTGCTGAAAAACAAACTCATTGGTCAAAAGGACAAAACTCATTCGGCCTCATTTTAACACAATGGATAAGCATTCAATCAAACGGATGCCAATTTATTGATTTAGGAGAATGCACAGAAGAAAGGATTTAAATCTCAGCCGATAGCCATTAACAGCGAATCTGAAGATAGACAGGCGATTGGTCATAGATCACAAATGGCAGGAAATCCATCTCTCCTTTGCTCATTTCTCCGTGCTCCCACTCCCACCACTGTGATATTTTTCTCACACCAGCTTATCAAACATCCCGGTCATATACTTCAATTCAGACCCTCCTGTCCTGCGCGTCATTCTCTGAACTGCATGAGGAAATCTTCTCCACCTGCTCTCTAACCATGTAGCTCACTGTAGTCTCAGGCAAAAGAGCTGTCAATAAACTTTATTGTGCAGGACTAAGTGGCAGTACGTCGGGTCGTCCTGTCATTGGGGGGAGGGATGTGGGAAGATGGAGTAGACGGGTTATTAATATGCTGCTGTCATGACAAACATGCATATTTGAATCTAAACTGATTTTAGAGTCATCATGAAAATCTATCTCGCTCTATCTGCTTCCAAAAACAGTTCAGCCAAAAAGTGTGAAAACAGGCGATGGAGGAGTCTGAGTTGCAAATGTAAACCACCTTTTAGACAAAAGGCTGGACCTCACTTTGGAAGGAACACTAAGAATAAATACAAAACTAATTGAATGCATTACATAAATAAACAGTTACCATGCACCTGCACATTAAATCTTTGTAAGTTCAGGCCCATACCTGTCTCATGATCTTTAGATGTTCATATTTCTCATCAAATTAGAGGATGAGGCGACCGACTGTAACTTGAACTGCACATTGATGTGCGTTGATGTATGCAGCAGCAGCAGCAGCAGCACAGAGGTCGTTCATTCTTTAGGTACACATTTTTTTATTCTACCCCCGAGTTCAGCAAGCAATTGATATGTGATCTGGGACAGGGCAGGTTATTGATTACTGTGGGGACTTAAGCGGTAGTACAGTGGTGTGTGGACAGATTGTTCCAGGGGTCCTGTACACTTAAGCCCCTGTCTTACTCATATGGAGTCGCATAAGGTGTCCACTTTTGACATGTTGATAGCACACGCTCATTGAAAATAAAAAACGAGCCAACATCAAACATGCACATAAGTAAGACGGGATAGATAGACTATTATGTTACACTGCAAACAATTAGCCTTCTTTCCCGACTTTTAAAAGGCATGTATTAAGACTGGACACTGTTCACACCTTAACACTTAATTTTTCATCAATGGACAGACAAATAAATCTCTCTCTCATTTGTTTTATTTCATCAGCCCTCATCTACAAATTCTACATTTTTTTTGTTTTGTTTTTTAACAGGAATTTGAGGTGATGATGTCTGGAAAGTATATTGACCCACACAATAAACAATAAACACCATAAAAAAAGACAGTCCTTCCAAATTGGTGTGAGGATGTCCAGAGGGGTTGGAATGTGAGCTTAGCTGCGGTCTGTGTTCTCAGGTGATGGATAGGGTAGGGGAGCCGGCGGTGGAGTGGGCAGGCTTTGACCTTGGCCATGGAACAGTAAGCGCTAGCTCAGATATCTCACATGATACCCATACATAGCGGCTCATTACGGAAGAGCCCCCTTATGCAAAGTGCAGAGCTCAACACTGGCTGGCTGACAACGGCTAGCCTAGCACTGCTGACCAAACAATAAGACAACAGGGCCGTCCCCACCTCCCAAAAAAACACAGCCCCAGCAGTGTCTTGGTTCCTTCATCAGCAAAGGCCAGCAGCAGCTGCTTTTACAAGTTCAGATGACCTGAGAGTTTTTCTGTTCCCCGAAACACACTCAACTCACACTTAACTTATTCCCCAAGTTTAAAGGACCAGTGTGTCATACTATTGGCAGCTAGTAGTGAGGCTGCAGATTGCGAAAAGAACCATGATTTTTGATCCTGTTTGAACTGTGCCATGAATTACTCGTATGATGTTTTGTCATTTAAAGGGCAATTGTGCTAAACAAGAAAAAGTTTGTTGTGTTAGCTTTGTGTGTGAACGCTCAGTGTAACGACTTGAAAAATGATCTAGTTGACAAACATCACACGTGCAAAACTGTAAATTGTGAAAAAAGCATGAAGCTACCACGATTAGCAGGCTAGCTTAGCTCAGCTTACAGACTGAAAACGGAAGCACAGGCTAGCCTGACTGTTAATATTAACATGTTATCTTGTTTTTTTGTTTTTTTATTTATTTTATTTTAAATTTGTTCAAAAATCTGAGTGCAAAAATGACCGTTTACCATTTTACACAGGGTTAATGTAGCCTACCGGACTATAAACCACTAACTTCCTTCATTCTTCACTGGTTGCCAGGCAACTTGTCATTGCTTGGACTAGTTTGGTGCATACACTCCTGTAAAAAACAACTGAATCGTCATTTTAATACTGTTTATTATTTCATTTGTTTAATGTGTTTAAATCTTTCCACTGTGACTATAAAGATGAAATGGAATACTCCGGTGTGTAAGTGGTGGCTGTGGTAATTGTAAGTCATGGATACTGTGTTATTGACACTTTTGATTGACTCACTCTCTCTTTAATAACAGCCCTGCTGTAAACGCTTTTATCATCAGGCTTTACAGCGCTGACCCCACAGGCTGGGAGTGTTTGCTGGGGATGGAAAATATCCTGAAACTGTTTTTTTTTTTTTTCCTTTCTTTTATCCCAACATGTTCCACTTACACCATTCAATTAAACAATATAATACGCAGTTTGGTTTTATGTCCCACGTTGTCTGTGAGTGGTAGACTGTTAATATCACACTGTGTATTTTCATTTCAGCTTTCAGGCGATAAGATTGGCGCCAGATGCCTTTTATCAGTTATCATGAGTGATGGGGATCTCTTCAGTCCAGTCCAGTATTTAACCTCTGTAAGTTGACTGGATTGTTGTGGAGATCACATGTCCGTGATGTGAATATAGGGGTGAATTGGTGCGACGTGATGTTGAAACCCTCATGACACCCAGCCTTCTGCTGTAAATCAAAGGAGCAACACTGTCTATGCTGTCAGGTAGTGTAACATGAACGGTTAGAGGAGCTTAAAGGATGACCTTTATGTAAACACAACACAGAGGAGGCAAGTGAGAATGAGAAGACAAGATTCGTCAAGCGTGGAGCAAACCTTATTTAACTGTCGCAACCTCTTTACTATATCTTTTGCAACCTGGAGGAGCAGGGTCCTAATCCTAGGACCTGTCACTTGCTACTTGACCTCTGAGCTCTCAAAGTAACTTAGTGTACATTAACTACATGATGGAAATCTACTGAATTGCCACAAACTTTACTGTAGAATTGATAAAATGTGTTCTATATTTTTGTTACATGTGCATTGTGACTTTTACCCAGTCGGACAAAAGTGAGGGGTTTCCCTGTTCGACTGTTTCCAGCTAGAATCAAATCAAGTTTAGGAAAAGCTATACATAGCTATATGCTATATGTTCACGGTGATGACATTTTAAAATGGCCACTGGGCACACTGCGGTGAACAGATGGTGTGTTAATTTCAATGTTTAGGTCTCAGACGAGCAGACATTACCCCATGTCAGCAGGGAGTAGTGTTGTCTTCAGTTTCAGTGCGGTAATATGTGAATACATGAGGATGCCCATGGTGTGTGTGTGTGTGTGTGTTTGTTTGAGGGAGAAAGAAAAAGACTCTGGACTCACCCGAGTCCGTTGTCGGGGCATTGCCCTTATTGTTCGTGTGTGTCCAGTGGCCTGGTGGACAGGCCTATCTGCTCCAGGGTAACCTCTTATCAGAGCCATTGGCATATCTTGAGTGGGATGACATAATCAATAATCAGAACTGTTAATCAATGGTATTCTAAATAAGCATTGATTTGGCCCACAAGGTTAGCCAGCTTTATCGGTTTACATTAAGCAAAGCAACACAATAGACAAAGGCCCGTGACTGGGACGGGCCAGTTTAACCCCTACCCATCCATCTTTTAGAGACACAAATAGCTCGGGCAGCCATAAGAGTGTGAATCGCCTCTTTTCATTTCTCTTTTTTCAGCCGTGTTGCTGCCTTTTTTTTTTACACTTCTTTATGTGTTATTCTCAGAGAAAGTTAATGTTGGTCTTCCTCCGCCGGTGTCTCTTCAACATTACTGTCACGCGCAGCCTCATTTGAATACAATGGAGCCCCAGTTGCATCTCATTATCGACATTGGTCAGGTAGACTCAGAGGTCACTGATTTGTGTCACCTTTCACAAAACGGCCATCTCTCCCGGGAGCCTGTTGGATGAAGAGGGAGGAGTGTGGCAGCATGCTATGAGTGTGTAACCCATGGGGGCTCCACATCTCCCTAATTACCAGGTAGTGGAACACAGTCACAGCTGTCTGCGGGTTAGTTGAAGATGACCTGTGAGGATATGCAGGTTTTGCATCCCCCATAAAAATCAGCTTATTGTTCTTTACAGGCTATGTATTCTGAACAGTTGTCAGCTTTAGACTGCCAGTGAGTGTTTCTTTCGCGGCAACGCATGCGCGCGCTCGCGTGTGTGGATTAATTTCACAGTTTTCAGCGAGTTGACATGCTTCCCACATGCTCCCATAAGACATGACAACTGCCAATGCGCTTGAATCACCTACTAACAGAAAGACTAGTAGGCAAGCGTGCAAAATTAGCCGAAATAACCCTTTTAGTCTCCCCTCACCGCAACAAAGCTGAGTTACATGATTACCGTGTCGCCAACACGGATACTCCGATCATTTTTTTCCCCCACTGGCAGTGGCTCAGTGCCAGAGGCGGGCTTAGATTCGGCCCATGAGAGACACGCGTTTCACTGCTCGTGGAGACCACCTGCCGTCATACGTTCTGTCTTTAGAGGAGTGAAAAAAAAAAATAAAAAAGTGCTTGTTAAACCAAACATCTCTCTCTTATACACACTCACACAGTCGCTTACGCACTCAACCCCAGACAAATATTTGGCACTGCCGATGAGCAAAGAGAAAATATTAAGCTAAATTGGCTATTTGTATGGTTTGTTATCTATTATTCATACTGGAAAGTTTCACATGTGGCTATCTTCATCCCCTCGCAAGCGCGCAAAATGGGTAGTGAGAGGCGATGATGCTTCTTTGATCTTCCCTGTGCTGGATCTCTCCATATCGGCGCAGTCTCCTCTTTTCGTCGATTCTCTGCACACCTCATGCCTTCGCTCCCACCTCTCTTCCTGCCCATCCATCCCTCTCTCTCATTCTCTTTGTCCCTTGTGAAAGCCCCTGTCACCTCTGGCCCTCCTCCTCTCCTCCCCCTCTGTGAGGCTATTACAGGCAGCACTCCTCCCTCTCTGCCATCCCCATGTATTACCATTAGAAGACATGCATCTTGGGAGCCGCTGCACACTCCTCTGTGTTTTGATTAATATTTTAGCAGCCTCGGGGAGGAAATGGGTCTTCCTCTGAGCTAATCTGTTATGGGGTGGATGCTCGGAGCAGAGGAAAGGGAAGATGATAGAAGAGGAAGGTCAAGCTCGACTGTTTCTATTTTCCATGTCAGAAGTTGTAAAGACATCCAATACACAGTATTGGATAGTATGCCTCGCAAATGTGAGTGATGCGCCAGCGCGGTGTTCAGGGCAGATTCTAAGCTTAACTGAGTTTCAGGTAGAATAAGCTTCAGAATCAAAAAGATAATTCTTGTCACCAAATCAAACCAAAATGAGGCACCGTCTGTGTATCTCTCCCCAGTCCGGCCCTTGAAACCTCAGTTCATTAGACCTCTTTTACATCGTACTGAGTGTAGAGGTATTTCTTCTTTGCTTCGTCTCCTCTTGAATGGAGAAAAATTGAATAATTCTCTCTACGAGGTAAATATCAATAGAGAGAAATTAATTGTGTGCAGGTGCTTCTTGTCCAGCTGGTCCACTGCTGTCTGTCTGTGTCCACCTGCTGACAGGCGCTCAATTCCCACCCTACATGTCACACACCACAACTGTCAGCTGTGGAGCTGCCTGCCATCTGGTCAACTGAATTTCTTCGCTCCTGAATTGTTTCGCCAATGACAACCCAGCTGATTAATTAACGCCCGAGCTTACCGAATCTTGCAGCCTCTAAATCTTTAGGTATCGTCTTTATATCTAGCTAGCTACCAAGCTACAGCCATGGTGTTACGCGAGGGTGAGATCGGCGTGGCTGTAAAAGAGCCTCGTAGCACGACTTAGAGGAATAACAACTCTTTAACCTGCATATTTGTTCCATTTTTCATCAAAAAGGATTACCACGCCTAGCAACAGCTGTAACACAGCATTTGTGTCGACTGACGATGCTTTCCTCACGTACTACTGATTTGGATATTTTACTAATGATTGGATGTCTGCCTCTGTTTGTCTCACATCAGTGTTCCAGTGTGTGACTATTGTGGTTGTGCCAAAAAATGTGTTAAGTGTGACGAAATATTTCCATCGGTCGCACTGATACGCCTCATATTCGGCATGCCAGATCGACGTCAGCAACAACTGAGTGTTTGGACTGCATGTGAACAAGAGACATAAAGAGAAATCACAGCCTTCAGTGAAAATGAAAAATGTATCCGTCAAAATAATTGTAAAAAAAAAAAAATGTATATTTTCTTTACCGTATTGTACAGCCCTAGTTAAAATGTATTGTTAGGTGCACCTCAATTAGGTAGTAGAGTGTCTAAAAAAGTCAGTCTGGAGCCCTGCACACACACCTCTGCTCGGTTATCAACCTATCCAGCATGCAGAATTACTTACTAGTAAACTGCAAGTATAGGATACAGTACTATAGTGACAACCCAGTGTTACTACACAATCATTATCCCCTCTCAGCACTGAGATAGCCTGCTTGAGATATCACAACTTGCTTGTTGGTCATACAGTGTTTCAGACCTCTAGTCTATCTCAAACTCCTTCAAATGGTAGCAGTCCAAGTGCCAAGACATTAACACATTGAAACTAAAGATCAAAATATTTCAGACCATACAACCACACGAAAACTGTGCGTGAGAAAAAAGGTCTGGTTATATTCACTTTTTTTTTTTTTTTAAATTAGGACAACGGGAAGAGCATTTTTGCAACATGAATTAAAAGAAAGTGAAACAAGCTGACCAGTATTTTATAACATAAACGCAAATATTTAGACTGATAGGTTTCTTTAGAATTTCTCTGTCTGAATTTTAATGAATCAGTTAAAATGTCTCCAGTGCAATGATTTAAACATTTGTCTCATGAATAGTGAGTGATGTGAAGAATAAGCAAATAAGACTAGTGAAGAATCAAACATATCTTTATTTATTGCAGATGTGTTCAGTTTGCCACACTGTCTAAGAGAATACAGATGCCTTTATGTGATAAAAATGTTGTGGCACAGTGTAAAGTTCCAGATAAGGGTGGAAGGAATGTCACAAAGGGATTGCTGCATTCGATGGTACTATACAGTAATACAAAAAATATGCATAGACATAGCTCTTTCTGTTTTTTTCTGCAAAGCAGTGTGTGTTTCTTTCTTGTACTGGTGGTAATGGCTGAGTGTTTGTGTATCGGCTTCTAGTTCTGTGTGCTGCTTTTCTATGCTCCCTCTTTCATTGATTCCCACTCTCTTTTATTTATGTTTGTTTACTGTGCTGCTTGACTCAAGAGCTGCCTATTGCTTTTATTGTCGAATGCAATGAAGGGTGCTTTTATCACCATTTGCCTGCGGGTCAAAGGTGAGAATGGAGACAAATGGGGCAACTGTACAATGATGAAGAGGGTGTTTCCGAACCTGGAAACATACATCCGGTTCATGGATCCCGGCAGTCCATTCTATTGTGACTGGAGACAATCTTGAAAGGATTTTTTAAAGAAGACAAATAGGTAGGACATATTTAAAAGGTCAAATAGATTATAGCAATGAATTGATTAAAAGTCCTACTCAAATCCTCTCTTTATATAGAATTAAAGGCTGCATTTTCAGTGTAAATATAGTGTCTGCATGACAAATTGAAGGAATTACAGAAATGTTTTGGCTCCATCATTAGACGAGATATAAACAAAGATTTTTTATTTTTTTTTTGCTTTAGACTTCACAGGCGTGTTATTTCTCTTCTTCCTCGGCTCCACTGGTATTTTTCTCAGATAACATGCAGTGACCTTGGCTGTGAATCATGTGACACCTTGACGCCACGCACCACTTTGCACATTAGTTCTGTTGACCAATATATGAATTATTCTGGCTGTATTGTTCCTGAATTTATCCCCACGGTGTTACCGTGTTGATTAAGTGCAGTATGGAGGTCGAGTGTTGGCAATTACTCACCATGTGTTCGGAGCAGCGGGCCATGTACGGTGAGTGAGGCTGGCACATTAGAAACATACAAATGAAGCTGGTCTTTGTGGTGTGTGGACTTATTTTAAGCTCTGCCAGCCCATTTAGCGGCGTGTCCTTGGGGCTGGGGGTATTTTGTATGCCTCCGACAGTTGTTGCCTAGGCTCGCTAATGAAGGTGGTATTTAATTTGGTTAAATGCTGCAGGGATCAGGCATTTGATATCTGTATGGATGGGATAGCAATACGGTGGCTGATGGGATCCTCTGGCTTGGATAGGCCTTGTCTTTTAGTCTCTATTTATAGAGGGCATTATGTGCAGAAGGACGGGGCAGCTAGCAGGGAGCTAATGTGAGCGCAAGGAGGATATACCTGCCCCCAGGTGTTTTTCTTAGCAGGTATAAAAGCAATATATTTCCACACATGACATTCCCTAATGTTTGTTGAGGGAATATCTGCGAGAGCAAGTCAGGTTTGAGTTCCGAACCCTGTGGCAAACCATCGCACAGTAAGACATCGGGGCTATTAATGGGATGACATGCTGTAAGTAAGTCCAACAGTAGGAAACAGATTCAATTAATTTTTAGCTGCTGAGAATATATTTTACTCTCCAGATTCCACTCTCTGGATTTAGGGACAGTTGAAGTCCCCTGCAGCTCCTGGTGACCTTGAATTGTAGTTTTTATTTTTTTTTAATTTTAAACAAAGTACAGATTCACATTCAGTGCAACAAATTTGAGGAATCAGTGAACAAAACCTCCCCACTCTCCGTCTCTCTCCCTCTGTGTAGTGTGGAGAGGTTTCTTCATTAAAACTGACAGAGAAGCCAGAGGCAGGGGAAGTGTTATAGCTCTGCAGACCTGTCACCACTTTCTCCACAAACTATAATTTAATGCTGTACAATAATTGAAATAATTCTTTCATTTACTGACGAGGCTGCCAAATGTTGAACCAGAAAACTGCCGACAGCAAAGATAATGCGTTCCCTCGTGGCGTTTTCTTTTTAAATTCATTTTCTATTCTAATGTATTAAATGCATAAATTCTCTCGCTAATGGTTTGCACGAGGCAGAGCAACAGCCTATTCAATGATGCAGTTTAGAGGGGGTTTTACACTTAAAACAAGAACAACCATAATAAATGCCAATAAATCTGTGGACACGTCCATTTTTCCATGGCCCTAAATGTATGCTTAGTTAATCCCTTTCTCTGCACTGGCCATTTGCAGGAGGTAATGGGGGTGTTGTGCTGTAAGATACCGCAGGACACAGTTGGAAAAATGAGGAGAAACATTTTGTTGGAACCTAAGAAATCTATAGAAAAACTACTTCTGACTATTCTCACTTTCTGCCAGTAAAATGTCTTGAAGTTGATACACAAAAATAGAGCTAAAATAGGCCAAGTATGCTTTAAATCATCATGCGCAAAACATCAGTCATAACGTCATGGTGTGTGCATGAAGTCGTGGCATATTGTTTACACGGACGGGCTAATTAGCATAGTAAGTATGGACGTGACATTCAATCGTAGCTCATGGAGGCAGGCGACTGATGGAGTGGTGTCCAATTCATCAGAAAGTGACAACAAATGGGAACTCACACCAGGTTTTTGGGGGAAATCGGAGTGAATGCTTTGTATCCTCAGTTTTTTATCATAATAAAATATTTCCAGGAATGCTCCGTGACAACTCAAAGTCAGTGACACAGCCTCGACTTCAAAACGAGCAGCAGTCACCCTCTGTGCCGTGGGTCATGTGCCCTGAGAAAATAAGCAATTTAGTCAATTATAAGTTTTCCTGACACTCAGTGAATTAGCATTTCACTTTGCTTCATTATTCACAGAGCTGCCACCTATATGGCTGTTTTCCACATGTCAAAATTGAGGCACGTTTTGCAAACTGAATGCATCAGGCATCAGAATCTCCCCAAGAAGAGAAATAATATTCAAGCTCGCAACCCAAATTCTTCCCCGACCCATGGTGGTAACTGGTAAAAGTCCAATTTGTTTCGATTTGGGACATTAATAATTAACTGCAACACATTTACTCAGCTGTTTCAGTCTTTGATAAAAATAAAAGCTTCAGAGGGATTTCTGAACATTTTAGTTCAAAACATTGTGTTTTCCAGCGGGTCGCATTAATCAGGCCTTTTCTAAACATTCTGCTCATGAAATGTATCAATGTCTAACATGAACACTCAGGTTGTTTTAGTTTAAATGAGGGCTGTCAATATAAAATGTTAATTTCAATTAATTGAGTAAAGAAAAAATAACGCATAAAAAAATAACACATATTAATCACGCTCTGTGATGCTCCTTGACCAGCAGCTTTGTAAACATGATGGAGGTAGATGACTAAACGCTGCTGAGCGTTAGCCTACTGAATGGAAAAGTACCACTCCAGCCAGTTGATGTGCTAACATTCTTTCTCATGCCAAGAATAGGATGTGGGTCATTTTTGAACCGATGCTGGCGTGGCCCCTGTAAAGCTGCATGTCCTACGCCGTAGCCTACACCACACCGTAGCCAGACTTGCAGCTCCCTAGAAATGTAACTGCACGTTGCAGCAGAGCCGATTGCAAGGAATGTGATTGGTTCGCTTGGAAGGATAGCATTTTCCGGCTTCTGGTGCTTAGCGGCGGTGCTAATAATGAGGATTTTGACCTGTAGTTCCAACCGGCTACTGCTCTTCTTGAATTATACTCCTCCCCCGGAGCCTCAATACGCTGCCAGAGTGTCTATGGGACACCGGACCCGCCACCTTTCTAGCGTCAAACAGTTCGAACAGGGACCATGTTTTCCTCCAAGAACAGCTTGTTTATTCAGTTATGGAAAAATGAAAAAAGAACTTATTCTAAGTTTGTATTATTGCATCATTCATTTTTTAAAATATGAAATAACAATACATAATTTTAATAATATTGAAATTCTCCAAAACATCACAGTGTCCCTTTAATGCTCAACACTTGCCGAATCCATTCACGCCGTTACAGAAGAGCCAGGCAGGGAGCTTGAGATGCTTAGAAACTTTAAAGGGACATTCAAAAGTAATTCAGGCGGCTGGAAGCAGTAATACTACAGGGAGATTATGCTTTGTTACTCATCAGAGTATGTATTTGTAAAAGTGAGCAGTCAGAATTAATTACCTCGTCAGCCTAAAGCAGCTATTCAGTTACTATGTTGAGAAATAAACCCATCGTGTTCTTGCCTTTCTCTCTCTCGTCCCCATTTTATAATATTTAATAAATGTGATGATTCAGTGTTTGGCAACTCCAACTCTCCCTCTTTCAGTCATTTTCCCCGGGGCGATGTCCAGGGAGGGTCAGTGTGGCCACCGTGAAAACTCCATTGTGTTGATTACAGCAATGATAGATAGGTTGCGCCATGAGATGAGTGTAGAGAGAGAAAGAGAGGGAGAGAGGCTGAGACATAGGAAAAGCTGAGCAAAGAAGTAGAGCAGAGAAGAAAAAGTGTACATAAGAGAATGGGAGTTTGGCATATGAATGCAGAGCAGATGAGATGGAGCGAGACAAAAGATGAGGGGGAGGTGACTGAGGGAATAAACAAGAGGAGAGAAGAGTGAGCAGAAAAAAAGAGTTTTAATAAATTACCAAATGTAAAAATGTAAAATTCTGTTGAGTAAAATGTTATAATTGACAGTATCCTACCATCTCAAAAGGCTCATGTAATCTTATAAACATGTGTTGTATTGTGATTGCTGTGTTGGATGTTGGATTCCTGATCGTCACAGGAAAAGAGATACGTGTGAACCACTGCAGGATGATTGCCTTATTTAGTGTGAGTGCTCTCGACTTACATCAAGCTCCATGGTCTCTTGGTGTATAGCCCAAACACACACCTACTGCCTGCTCAATTAAACATCATCTCAATACATCCAATGTGTGCAAAACTTCCAGAAAATCGTGAATGTGTATGTGGCAGAGATACAGAGTTGTACCACTGTTTTTTTTTTTTAATTATTTTCTTTTTATTTGTCGGTTGGTCCAGCACTTTTGGTTAAAACTGAACTGCCTTAACAACTCTGAACGGATGGATTTCTAACATATTTACAACAGACATTCATAAGGTACATCCTCATTCACTTAATTGCATCCACTTTTGCCTCACGTGCGTCTTTTTTCTCGTATCTTCGTCCCTCCCACTGAAGCTGCGAGGAGAGACGACAAAAAAAAAAAAGATGCTTTGAGAGAGAAATGGATCCTCTGATGGCACAGCTGTCAGTCAGCTTTGTTCGGAAGCAACTTTTGATGGTTTGGAGTTTTTATTTTGCGTATATACTAAAAAAGTGTACACTCTTATTAGTTTTAGTGCTGCAGTCAGTGATATTTTGAAGTCTTGTTTGAATGTGTTTGACGAACATTTCCAAATGTATTGAATACCTGCCACAGTGTGTAAATGTACTTCACTGCTCAGCCGTGAAATGCACATGAACCCTTTCTATTGGCAGCAATAGAAAGCAATTTGCAGATGAGCAGAAGAGGCTCTAAGAGGAAACTGAAGAAGGGTTAGATTCCTGTGCCAAATTTGGTCAACTTTTACATCTGAGCTGTCAAAAGCACTCTGACTGGAAACATCACGAACTGGATTTGTTCGTGAAAGGCTCAGGACGGGAAGGCTCTGCAGCGGGTGGTTAAAACCGTCCAGAACATCATTGGTGTTCTCTGCTGAGTGTCGGCTAGATCGGCGTGGTGAGATCTCTGCACAGAGCCCAAAGACAACACCCACCCCAGCCATAGTCTGCCGTCTGACAAATGATACAGAAGTATCCGCTGCTGTACCACCAGACGACAAGCCAAACGTATCCTGTTAAGAGACTGAATTGAAGATAAGTTTGAGATAAGATTAAGAGAAATAACAGATTCAAACTTTGGTATGAAACTGTTGTCTTGGGGTTTCAGATCATTGCAATAAGCTGCAGCATCCAGTCCCTGATTGATTTCCAATAAAGGGTTGTGTCAGTGTGATACGACTTCCACAAAAGCTGGTCTCATGTGTCCTCACTCATGTGTCCTCGTGCCCGTCCCTGAATTCTCACTCCACAGAGCGGGAATAAGAGCAGCGGAACGGCCTTCATAATGGCGGACCATCTGCGATTTCCGGGTTAAGTGAGGAACATAATTGGCATGTTGCTGACTTTAGTGATCTCCTGATCGACTGCCAGTAGCAGGTTGACGTTTGTGGTTTTGGCTAAGATGTCTCGACTGTTGGATTGATTCCTGTTATATTTGGAGACATTCATGCTTAAGCTTTTGTGATTCTGACATTAGCATTTAGCTCAGACATGACTGTTGTCTCTTATGCTCGGCACAGCAGCATAAGTGTAAATAGTAAATGTACATGCGCCCACCTTGTGCCCCTGGGGGTGTTGGTCTAACAAATGAGGTGTAGACAGGCGCATTGATGGCAAATTTCTATCTTCAGGCAGAATAAAGTGACTAGGCCAGCCACAAGCTGGTCTGAAGTCAAAGTTGCAATACTTTTCCTGCTATTTACCGGGCATATCAGATAGTAAGATGTGCCTACACAGGCGGGTTCACAACATGCAAGCACATGCAAGCACTTTTGATGATTATAGAGGCTTATTTAAGTTATTTGCATGTTTACATGTGTGCAGTAATGACCGTGTAACATTGTGGCACAATTGAGCAGCAGATCTAAAAGCTTTAGTTCTTAACCAGACAGGACAGAGGAAAACTCTCAGAATTAAACTTCGTCATCTGAAAAAAAACAAAAACTGAACCGCTCCAAAGAAGCAGCTGCTTTAGTCCAAACAATTTCACTGTACAAATCTGAACTGTGTGTGTGACTTTTCGATGTGTAGAAGAACACAGACCATTACCGTGTAATCCTGACCGTTCCCCATGACCGAATCGTCAAAGTTAAGCTTGTGCACCTCGTTTTCCTTTAAATGAGATTTTACTCAAACTGCAAGTGGCTTCGAACATGCTTCAGAAAAATAATACTACCTGCTAATGTTAGTTCACAATAAAGCCATATTGGCTGACACTATCACTGTTCAAATTTGGCTATTTGATCAATATACTCATTGCTTTTTTGTGAGCACCGTGATATCGGTGTTCATTGCAGGTCACACTGATCAGATGTTATGCTGAGATATGCATCGTCTAACTCCCACCACCGTGTTTGGAATTTACTGTTACCTGTTCATTTACTGATTTGTTAAGCCAAAGTTTTCTCACTCGCACGCACGGCAAACGTACTCACACGAAATCACACGGCTGCATTTCATCATGACCATCAATGGGAGGAGATGTTTGATTGATTCATGAAGCTTTTATCAATACCGGGATGGGAAAACGACCCCCGAAATCCACTTACATATCAGCGAGGCACTTTTATCCCTCCTCCCATGAACATGATTTACGAAGGCAGTCAATGCGCAGCGCCGCTTACACGTGACTACATAATGAAATGGTGAGCTAACTTGGGAGAGCACAAACCCCTTACTGAGGAGCATTTAGTTAAGTGTACAGATTAGCATGAGAAAAGCAATCTCATAACATAAACAGACATCTCTAATTGAGCTATTGTTCATGTAAGCAGTGTGATTTTCTACCGGCGCCAGATCCCTCTGGCTCACACTGCCCCTTTCTGCTTCCGGAGTGATGGACTACGATCTTACGTGTGTCTACTTGAGTGTCTGCGTGTGAAGGGGGAACGCATCCCTCCGAATTGATCACCACTCTCCAACAGGAAAGGACAGAGGGGGCGTTAGCGAGCAAACGCTAACTCACCCAATAATGAGCAGGGAGGTTATAATGCGAAATCCATCGCCTCTCAATCGGGGCCATTGATCAAATGCACCTCCTCTACGTTTGATTCTCCGCCCGGGCCTGTATTGTCTGAAGCAGTGTCTCTTGTAATTCATTCCACCAGTCTTCATGTTACTTTGCTCGCTCATCTGTCTGTCTTGCAGTCTTTAAGTCGAAGAAGCTTGGTGGTGAAGGAAAGTGACTAATACTGTAGTTTAGCTGTTCGTGTAGGTTGTGCAGAGACGAGGGAAGTGCCCCCACACTTCCGTCAGAAACAGTTTCAACCTGGATAGAGAAGGATGAGATTAGTCACCTTGGTACAAGCTCCCTCTAAGCTCTGACTTTCACTGGACGTCTCCCTCAAAGCTTTTAACAGGCAGATGTAATAGCCCTGTGGTTTTGAAGAGGCCATGGTTAAAGCGCCTCTGGAAGAGCAAGCTGGCGTCTCTTGTGGCTTCAGATGCGGTCTAAGTTGTACTTAATGCACTGACAGGTAATCCATCTGAAGGCAAGATGCTTTATGCCAATTTAGACAGGAAATCAGAAACCTAGTGTGGTATTAGCCTCAGTGTCTCCTCCTGTTATCCCAGCCCATCCATGTTCCTCCAAATTAGAGCACCAGATACCTGGCTTCATTAGCAAAGTGGTGTTCAAGGAAGAAAATGGAGGGATTGAACAATTAAGAAATTAGCGCAAGCAGTTGTGGATTAGTTATTTGAGTCATACTTTTTTGCCTGATGCCTGAAGCTATTATGACTATGACAGCGAAGCATTTCGCAGATTTTTGACGGTCAAACAAAAAAGTAAAAGTCTTTTTGGGCCAGTGTTCAACACACAACGTTGTAATTACATGCCTTCGCCACGATGTCACTGTCTATGGCTGTGTAGGTTTCGAAGCCATGGCGCTGTTCAAGTGGGCTCGGTTTTGTAGCTGATAAGATCATGTATCTTCTTAGTCCAAGAAATGACTGCTCTTAGGTAAGTGGTGGGAAATACGTCATCCTCAACAAACGTGCCCATCAAAAACAAATGACATCATTGGACGGGGATGACCAGTGCTTCATCTGATTAAGTGTATTGATTCCATGTTTGAGAATTAAAAAAGTATACCTGCTGCTCAGAGCCACAAAAACCCATCTGTATATAAACGATGTACTCCACCTGGAAGGACATCCTGACTGCAAAATTGAGCTAAAATTAACAGTAGGAAAAAAAACTAAAAAACTCCAAACAGGCCATCCATAATTAATGGCATGTGTTTTCTTAAATTCAGCTGCTCTGTTTGTGTTCCACCTCATAATGGCGAGATGAGACCAAAGCTGGAAAATTAATTAATCTGCCGTATCTAATAAACACAGATTACAGAGACACACAGTCCCAATCAGTCCTCTCCAGTGATATTTTAAACCCCACAGACTCGCTCTCCCGAGACCACCGTGCTCTCGCAATCCCGGGAAAGAGAGCTGCTTCCGGAGGCAGCAACGGCACATCTCTCCCTGAAACATAGGAACCCCATTACATCTTTTTCATTTATCAAATCCTCCTCCCCCCTTTCCCTTCCTCACTCCCTTTCTCTCTTTCCCTCCTTTTCTTTTTTGTCCTCCGTTACCAACAGTACATCACTGTGGCTTTATCCATTTCATGTTTAGCGAAACTCCCCAGGCGAGCCAACACAAGGCAACGAGATGCCGCAAATCTTTGATATCTTAAACAGAGGGCATAGTGCCAGCGTCTCTTGCCAGATAGGAAAAACGGTAATCCAAGGGAGGAACATCATCCTGAATCAAACAAAATGAATAAATAATCGGGGCTGCAGACACACTTTCATACTTGCGGTGCATGTCCGTGGAGGATTGGTTTACCAGCCCAAGTGATTAGTCTGTTGGCAGAATTGTTTGGTTTCTGTGGCTCAACCATTTACAGTATGATATAACAGCACATCAGATCCAGTTCTTAACACAGTCCTCTGTCGGGCTGCTGGGGTTTAGCCAAAAGAAGAAAAAAAAAAACTACTCAGCTCGCTTTTACTCAACTGTCACTTCTGATTTGTGTCACAATGTGTGATGCGTTATATCACGATCCATGCCGCTCCTAATGGCTCGAATATCAATAGTGTTATTATACTGCTATGATAGTTTTTTGGAATGTCACATAATTATATGTCATACACATGCCGGTAGTCAGGTAGATAAACCAAACAATATACAGCGTTTGATAATATTAAAGATATGTTTTTTTTCTTTGCATCATTATTTCTGTTTTGTCAACAACAAGACTTTCATCCATGCGTGTTGATCACAATCTCGTTCGAAACAATACCGCAATGTTAAATTGTTATCTGTGGTAACTTCGTCGTACGTTGCGCCGCTGCCTCTTCTTATAGATTCTCTCCCGGGCGACATAAAAATAAAATAGGGGGGATGTTCTCATTGATAGTGGCTACATGCCTGAAGTTGCATTAATAAACAACCGGGCAGAGATAATATTTTTTCAATGCCAAATCGATTTTCATAAGGTTACATTCGTAATGTTTATATTTCAGCAACCTCTCTCCTGTTTATACAATGGAGGGTATTAAAAGGGAGATTAAATTTTACCCGCCTGAATATAATACAAACACAAAATGATGCTTCTATTTCCAGGGCAAGCTGTGCATTGTCATTTATTTATGAGTTTTTGTTGCCCTCCCCTCCTTTTCCCTTTTCTCACCCAACAGTAAATATGGAAATTGTGTTTGTCAGTTTGTGTGTATACACGCGTGCACGCATGCATATCTATACGTGTGCCTTTGTGTGGAGATCTTTTAATGTCTGTCTTTTTATACCGCACTGAATGCAAACTTGCGCCGTGCTCCCTGCGTGGATGCAGTGGGTGTAGGAGGGTCAGGTGGCCCCTGCAGAGAAAACTTCACCGTCCTCCGTCAATAAACACACTCCCCCCCCCCC
>OMLP01012993.1:0-25850 GCA_900302685.1 Spondyliosoma cantharus | reverse complement strand
CCCCCCCCCCCCCCCCCCATCCTGTTGCGGTATCGGCAGTCAATCATCTGTCTTCACACACTTGTTCGCTCCCTCGAACGCTCCCTCTCATCCTTCTGAAGACACAGCCAGACTTTTATTACCACTATTACAGTGAGCTGCCATTATCCTTTTGAATGGGAGGAGGGGGGGCCACATCGTCTAAGTTGTTCCCATAATAATAGCACTTTTAGGTTAAAGGGAGCACGATGAGCAGAGGGAAAATATTTCATTCTCAATTGTTCAAATTAAAAACGCACAGAAATAGTTCTTTCGTAATTATTGGTTTCCAGTGGTCATAATCACTTTAATTCGGATACGTCTCCATTTCCACTCCGAATGAACGATAGTGCTGAAACAGCATCTGATATTCCACTTTTACAAATGTTCATCTATCGAATGGATTCTAAGAAATCTTATCAGGCCATAATAATGATAGCTCATCACAAATCAAAAATGAAGCAGTATCAAAGTTCTGTCTTACAGTAAAACTGTAATAAAGCCACGGCTAACTGGCACCGATGCACAAGAGTTTTACTGAAATCTTTTGTATTGATTTTTTTTTAAATGCTTCGTTTTGGCCCCATTTCTGAAATATATTTTATTTGATGGTTCTTTTTTCCCTCTCTCCTCCGAGTTGTTGAATGTTTTTATCCTAATAACCCACCTAAGATCTAATGGATTGATAGCTCCTGACTGAACGCTCGATCTAAAGACACACGGAGTGTCGTGTTAGACTTTGTGCGTGCTGTAGATGTTTCACAGTCTGTTTCAAATTATCCATATCAAATGATCTGAATATAGTCCAAAATGACTGTTGGATTAACAAGTGTTTATAATAACTGTTTATAATACTTAAAATTATAAAGAAAATTCGGTGTTATTAGGCTCAAGTAATTATGGCCAATATATAATATAGTATAAGAATCAAAGGAGTTTAACGATCAGTCATTGAGAAGGCAGACGATTTTGTTGATAAAAGCTTGACATGATATGAGTTAATTAAGTTTAACTGGGGGATTCTTAAATTGACCTGAGGTGATGAGTTGGATCATTTCCCTGGAGCAGTTGCCGCTCGATTGGTTTCTGTTAAATTACAAATAAAACGCAGTCTGCTCATGTTTGTCCAGCGGTGTTACGGAGACAGCATGAGAGACAAGGAAAGTGAATGGAAGAGAGGGAGAAGTGTTAGCGAGAGGAAAGCAGTGAGTCAGAGAAATAAAACGCTTTTGTCCGATTGTTTCCCAGCAGATACGTTCTGAAGCACAAAATAAACATGTCCCACGCCTCCGCACAACCCTCAGGATATTGTGTTAAAGCAGCCGGTTTCATCTTGTCCACTTGATATTGCATGTCCTGCGATGCCACTATTGAGCGTACCGCAGTGTCAATGCATCCCAAACAAAATACCAAGAAAATAAGAATATTCAGGCAGAGGGCAAGGTATCACACTTCGAGTGGGGCCGAAATCACGACAGCTTGCCACCTGTGAGCAGAACCCTTCATTCATCACGACTCAATTCAAATACTTTGGCATTTTTAAGAGTCAGGATTTACCATGTTTTCCTAAATGCCTTCTTGCTTGGACCAGGTGAACACAGCTTACTGGCTTTTGCTACCAAACTCGTGAAAACAGAGTCTGATTTACGGTATATACAGAAACATTATTGTATGTATATGAATCATAGGTGCTCTCAATGAGAGTTGATTCTTCAATACTTCCAAATGAGCAGAGATGTCTGTTCTTCTCTTAAATGAAGTCTTTCTCTGCTCCAGAATCCAAATTGTGAGAAAGCCCCAGATCCACATCTAGTAGATAGAACTGAAATATTATCTTACCAACAGTGCTGTTTACCTTTCACTCAAATTCTGTGACCACCGTCTTACACACAGACACCCTCTTCCCTCTGCTGCGGTTGAAAACTATTTGTCCTGCGTTGTTGTTCCCTGTTAACATGGGTCAGTTTTGGAGCGAACACATCCTTTGCAGGATGGTTGATTAGAATATGAAAGGGAATCTCAGCCCGGTAGGGAGCCGCGTTTGCTTCTCATAGACGCCACAGCATGAATTAGGCATGAGAGCTGCAGTCCACTACATGCCATGAGTAAACCTCCCCTATTTACAGCCACTCCGAGGCTTTAGTTGGCATGCAAAGAAGCACATATCTAATTTGAGAAGTTTTAAGATCTTCTACAGAATGGCTGCCCGATCTCAGGAGATGTTAATGTTTGTTTATTTTTTCTTCCACTTCAGGTTGCAGTGGGTCCACGAAGTTGTCTTAAAGTTTAAAAGAGTGTAGTGGGTGGTCTGAATTCTTGTTTTCTTTTGAAAGTGCCAAATGTGATGGACAGTCTTACAGGTGAAACATAAAGCATGTAGGCTGTTATTGGAGTTGAGGGCAGCTACTCTACAGGGCTGCTGTACTGTAACTAGGCAGAGGAGTTAATATATTTTCCATAGTTAAGTGGTATTAAAGGTACACTACGTAGATTGGGGTAAAAACGTGAGAGAAAAGTCTTTATCAACTGACTTGTTTTTTTAAGTCTAAACTAACTGAATACACAAACTGTCTTAGTTATCATGACTGAATAAAAAGTTAATTTAGTTAAAAATAAGCGTACATGGAATTAAAGTATATATATATATATATATATATATACTTATATATGTACACATAGATCTATATCTTTTATCATTAGCTCCTGCAAAAGCCATGAAATGTTCTCCCCTCTCCTCTTTTATGCACTCCTCTCTCTCAGCTCTCACTCCAGCTGTGAGGTACAATTACTGCCATGAGTAAAATTCTACATTTCCGCAGGGCCAGATCATTTAAACCACAATGCCAGTCCTCAGTAACTTCAGAGCCCCTGTGGGCCCACTTCAATAGACCCCTGGCCTCAGGTGTGAACCTGGTAACTTGTTCAGCGATACACACAAAGTGTGGCGGCTGTGAAAGCATCGGGATAATGCACCACTAATGGTGCCGATGTGTCAGGCCAATAATGTCCCTGTCAGAGGAACGTTATACGTAGAGCCCATCGGTTCACTCTCAGCCTTGAAATAAGAGCGGATGCTGAAGCAACAGCTAAAAGGTCAACACAATGTGAGATCTGCCTAAAAACTGCAACACATTACATGTTTCATTCTACAACGCATTTTCATGGAAAATTTAATTAAATTAAATCTGTTGTTTCTTGCGTTCACCCTCTTGCCTTTCAGTCATTTAGAAAACATCGAGGAGAAGCATGCATTATCTTTGTTCTCCCAACTTTGCCATAATATTGTGTTCATCACACCCAGTTGCAGAGTCCTTGCAAGCATTTGCCCTGCAAAGACCTCATTGTGCCATTGCTGTTTAAATCCTCAATCATACTTTTAATATGTCATGTGCCAGATAAAACTCAGATCATAGCTGTCCGATTTGCCAAAGATGCACTGAGTGACTAAGGTCTTTGTACTTAAGGGCTGCGAGTGCCTGGCTGTGAGACAAAGTGTACATCTCGGAGAGAGAGACTTTTTAATGCAGTTTAGATGGAGCATAACTATATTTTAATCTGCCTTTTTTTTGTATAATTCACACCCTGGTTATGCTTTTAAATATGACAGTCTACTGTTAATGACTTACACTCAGAGACTGTGGTTTCCTACACAGCATCTTTAGTCTCACCAGTACACTCCTTTGCCAGCTGCCCACTGATACTTACTGCCTACCTGGATCCACGTTCTCTCCACTCCCTGTCCTACAATGCTGTTTCTACTCATAAATTCACGGAACTTAGTACATTCCACTTTCAATTTTCTTTTTCGAATAAGTACAATCCATTTCCCCTCCCATGCAAGTGTTGGAGTGATGTAAAAATGACCTTTATTTGGGAGGTAATTGTGCGGGCCCTGTGCAAATACCCGATTGTGATCTCTCCGCAGAGTGCTGGTTCAGCAAGGTTCCATCCCGTTCCTCGGCGTGGTCCTCTCTTTCCTCCCAAGGTGTCCTCTGGCTGCGCTGGCCTCTTTGAAGGCTCCCTCTCTATAATGGAATCACTACATACACTTCCTGGATGAAGCACGGTGAAGCACTAATTCCTCGCTGATAAAGATCCCCCCTTTCTCTCATTTCATAAGTCTCCACCAGATACGAAGCTGTGCTAGATTAGATGTGTCACTCCAACCCCCTCCCCATCCCCCGTAACACAAAAGTCCTCACAAGGCCGCACGAAAAAAAGAAAAAAAAGGAGAGAATTAATTTAATTGCTATTCAAGTGTGGGTGAACAAGGGGGAGAGCTGCACATTGGGGTGGAGACTTTTTCCCTTCTTTTTTTTTCTTCTTGACTACAAAAGAATGAATCTTCCTTTTTAAAATCAGGAAATGTGCATCACGTTGGGGAAAGACGGGCCGGAGGTCATCTCTAATATCTGTTAAATTCAGGGTGTAGCTGTCAGATGTGTCAGAGATTCCACCTCTTCCTGTCTAAACTAACACAGGAGGGGGTTAGTTATGATAATGAAACCCTGTGTGAGTGCACGCCTGTGTGCATGCAGGTGTGAGCCCACTTTCTCCTGCTTCCAGTCTAATGAAGAGGTTATAAAAGACATCGGGGGGTTTGGCTGCACATCCTCCACTACGAGGGCTCTGGTATCGGGTTCTTGTGCACCAGTGTCACATAATGTTTTATTGGATTAATGAATACTAAGTATAGTAATAACTGTCTTCAAGGAGACAGGTGATTATCTCTAATTGATATATTGTCCTGACGTCACATGTCCATGCTATATAAGTTTATTTTTTCTAACACAAAAAAATAATTTAGTGCACTGTCTTGTCACAGTGGGGACATTTCTTATATGTTCTGCTTGAGGTCCCGTCTCTTAAAGACCCCCCGTCCATATCCCCGGTCTGCTCTGATTTTTCCGCTCACACACGCCTGACCCAGCATCGCTGACAGAAACAGAGCAGCTGTGCTAAATCAATTCTCGCGTGCCATACTAGCCACTAGGTAAAATGCAAATATGCAAATGTCTGACTCTGCGATGTAACATGATGTCAAGAAGTCACAGAACTGAAGATACCTTTTTAACTTTTACATGAACATAAAACAGTGAAGTAAAGGAAAACAACGAAAAAGCATAATAGGTCCCTTTTAAATATTTTCTTATTAAATCCATCTAACCTTTGTGACAGAAAACGGCCTGACACAAGATGACATTGTATTGCCTTTTTGACATTTTTTCCCTGTTAATAGTGACAATAAATTTACAAAACATTTTTTTTTATTTTTTTTTTATCTCTACTTATACAGGTTTGTATGAATCTGCAGCCTGCTGGGTTTTTTTTTTGTCTTTTTGCTTAAAAACAATATATGAGGAAACCTTAACCGTCCCATCAAAGGTCACTGTCCTAATATATCCACTTTGTTGTAAATGATCAACAATCACTCAAACAAAAAGAAAAGAGGCACATTGTGGGCTCTATCTGTCCATCTGCCCTGGTTTATTTTTAAGCAAGGAAGTATCACATTTACCCGAGTTTGATTGAAATGTTGTGTCATTCGCGTCTCGACTCCTCTGCTTTCTTTTCCTTCTTCCTGCCAGCTGAAAGGGACTTCCCCCCCAGATGTGGAGGCTGCTCTTTCTGAAACCTTTTCATCTCCTCCAATAGCAGTTTGATCAAAGCTTGAGAACGGACACGGCGAACCTGCGTGTCTGTGGCCCTGTCACAGCTGTGGTAAAAATACCCTCCGTCACATGTTCGTGTTTTGGAACAGTGTGAATGATTCAAATGTGTCCGTCGCTTTGAGAAAATACAGACCTTTCACTTGAAGCACAGTCTTTTGTCTTTATTTAAACTCTCTTGGCTTTTGGAGTGCATTACTTTTTCTTGTAGCATCATGCCATTAAAAAACTATTTCAGTGAATTGGAAATTAAAGATGATAAAGAGTAGCAAAATAAAGAAAATGCAGGTACGCCATTTTTACATATTTAGATATTAAGGTCTTCAAAATATGTGAAAATCTTTTCTCATGTCCAGTGTTTTAAAAGGTGAAATTCCCACGAAGGAGATCATCGAGCGTCTACATTGACTCTCTGTGTTAGAGCATATGATAAATCGCTGAATATTTTCATTGTGATGGTCAGACCCTCCCACATTTCGAGCTACCCTGTTGACCGCAACCGCAGGGGCGATCCATAACGTCTCGCGGGTGTCGAATTACGTGTCGGTACGTAGAAGAGATTTTGATTTTTTTTATTTATTTTAGTTTTTTGCCTAGTCACCAATAATTGTGAAAACTTCAGCTAGTTTTTTTTTTTTTTTTCTGGCTGGACACAGGAGCTGTCAGGCATCGTATTTCCCTCAGGTTCAAATGTGCTGTGTGCTTTGATAATAAATGGAGAGAGCTCAGGTGACCAGACTTGATGGGCTTGTAGGTAATAGTGGGGACCTTACAGTTTACTCTGATATGAAAAACAGCAGCTGCTCTATTTGAATTTGGCTGTAATTTTTGTTCGTCTCTGCTGCATATTGACCCGAAGTAGCTGCAGCTCAGTGATAACTGTTTTTTAATGAGACGAATAATTCAGTTACACTTTCCTTAAAGTCTCTTAAGGACTGCTGACCAGGACAGAGACTTAAATGTTTGATCAGTTGTTGGGCATCAGCTTCACTTGACCTAAAATCTGAACATGACAGAATAAAAAAAAAAACTTTCCTCACTCTGTTAATTTTTACAGATATGTTCATAACCTAGATATTTTTAATACATTCTTTTATTGTATGTAACCTAGATCATTAAGCCAGAAATATCCTCTGTAGCGCTGATAGAGGGAGGCAAAACCAGGACATTGTTGTGCGAGACCAATTTTTCTGCAGATAAGAACTCACTGCTAAATGCTGCACCGCGCAAACAAACAAAACAACAGGAAAATCCTGGTCTTGCCTTTTGTTTGTTTGTTGTATTTTCAGTTTGCACACAGATTAAACATTGTAAATGAATGTGGTAATTAACGCAGGGTGTGCGAGCGTAGGCGCCGGTTTATCTACTTGTTTGTCTCAGATGAAAGGAGCATATTTCCTATAAAACAAAAAGTGGGATTGTACTCAGCGCATCATACCCACTTGTTTACAATGATCTCCCAAGGGGGCTCCCCTCTCTGTTTGTTAGTGTATTTTGCGAGAGGAGACTTAAAAATAACCCACCGTCTCAAGCAGAGCACCATCTATAGGCAGACTGCGCTGTGGATGTGTTCACAGCAGCCAGCTTTACTTTACTGATGTGTAAACAGCCTAAGCTTTATTCAGACCGTCTCATCCTGCTGCGTTTGATCTTCGCTGCGTCGGCTTGGAAAGGGAGAAAAAAAAATAATAATTTAACCTACTCCATATAGAGGCATGCGCATTTGCAATTGTTAGAACATGGATAGCCACTGAATGCAAGAGAGTCATTTTTTATTTCAGCTGCAGCTCAATCCAGTATGATCTGTTCTTAATGTGCATAATACACCGTATACATGACATCCTGACCCATGCATTATTTGTTTAGGCACAGGGAGGCGGTTAGCTTGTTGTAAATGTACAGTACTTGCATACAAAATGTTGTCAGTGATTATTAAATTGAGCAAATGCACAACTGTTGGTTTACGCTGACCAAGGCTGTGTCTCAAATCACTCCACTCACTGTAAATAGAGCTGCAAAAAATAGATAAGTTGTCAGCTATTTAATGAATTGCAAGCTATTTTGATGATCTATGTCAGAAGAAAGAAATCACATTTTCTGATTTCAGCTTCTTAAATCTGGATATTTTGTGTTTTCTATACCTTGTTAACAATAACAGTAAACGTAATATCTTATCTGTGAGGTTGCCATCTCGGTATTTAGGGAACTCTGATTGAGATTTTTCATCATTTTCTTACATTTTATAGATCAAACAACTAGGATGTAATTAACAGAATAATCGACAAAGAAGTTAGTTGCAGCTATGCTTTTTACCTATTCACTAATCCCTATATAATAAAGAGTAAATAGTTTAATCAATAGTTTCCTAAGAGTTTGTAATAGTGTTTGGCAATTTAAGATTTCAGACACCTATAATGTTTCACATTACCACTGACAGCTGTAGGCTGAAAGCTGAAATGTTTGCGGGCCCCACAAACAGGAAATCAACATTCACCTGCCATTCACCTCCAGTCTATGCATCCGCAGGACGAAGAAAGGAAAAAAAAAAAACGCATCTTGGCTTCACATGAAGTTCAACTTTGGTGAACTCTAACAGGCAAAGTTGCAGTCAAAACCAACAGCAAAAACATGTGTGTGGTTTAACCCTCAAACAGACTACAAACAAGAACATTGAGTTCCTTGTGCCTCACATCCTGCACTGCCCACATGCAGAGGTGGCAAATTAATAAGAA
The DNA here is from genome assembly GCA_900302685.1 of Spondyliosoma cantharus. Taxonomy (NCBI): domain Eukaryota; kingdom Metazoa; phylum Chordata; class Actinopteri; order Spariformes; family Sparidae; genus Spondyliosoma; species Spondyliosoma cantharus. The sequence continues at coordinate 17,431 of OMLP01012993.1, read as the reverse complement.
AAAAGTCTGGTTAAACAACTGTCACGGCTGAAGAAACACAATCTCTAAAATGACAAAAAAAGACACAAAAAAATTGGGCACCCTTGAAATCCTGAAAAAAAAGAGAAAACAAAAAGTGCTCAAAGTACTTAAAGGGAAAGTTACTTCATAAATAAGGAACATATTTTGATCCTTTTTTATGTTTTTGTCGCTTGACATATTCTCAAACAAAAAACTTTGCAATGCACTAAACAAAGACATTATGTCGTGAGAATACTGCACATGTGAATAAAACCATAAAACACTTCAGAGAAGTTTTTTTGGCTACTGGCAGCTTCTCCAAAAAAGAAAACAGAAAAACAAAAAGAAAATATACGCCTGACACCATACCTGAAAACCAGCCAGTCGTTATAAATACATAAAAAGCTGCATCGCTTGGCAAAGCATGCACCAAAAATGATCAAGAATTAATGTGCCTGTTTAGCCCCAGAGTTTCCTAGATACACCTCTTTTTATGCAGTGTAAGTTGTGAAGAATCTTGTCGAGCAACATCTCCCCTGGGTTGGCAGCGTGTCTTACATTACATTCACTGACTCGACATAAGGAAATATGGCGTGTTAAATAGTTGAATGCAGATTAAAAGGGATGGAAATAGACTGTTAAACAAGCCTCCCCTGGTACACTTCATATGATGTTCCGTTAGGCCGAGTTAGTGACCTTTATAATCAAAGCATATGCTAATTACAGGGATATTGTTAGACGGCTGGGAGCCTGTGCTCAAAGCTACGCTATCTCTGCCTGCGCAGAATTCACAAATCAGCCGATTGTCACCGAGAAGGCTGACCGATAAATGTCACGTTGTCGCCATTATATCTCCTCCACACTTTATATAATTGAAGAGAGAGAGAAAAAAAGCAGCTCTGAAATGATTAGGCTGTTGTCTCTGTTTTTTTAAAGGCTCCCTACCCTCTCTCCTCTCCTGACCTGTGATTTTTAAAAAGCACCATCACTTTGAGGGGCAAAAATACATGAATATTTATCACCGAGCCACCTCTGCGAGGTGCGCAGCCCCAAGCCAACGCATGAAGAATCGATTTTTTTTCGAAATGTATTTTAGATTTCATTTGCAGGTTGCATTTTTTTTTTCCCCCTCCAAGTACACTTCATCCTCCCTTCCCTGTAACACCCAGCCGCATCCCTCTGCTTTGTTCCCCATCAGTACATTTGCATGTAAATAATTCCTGGGTGAGAGATGTTCACAGGGCGTTCAAGAGTTACCTGAGTAGGACGACACGACACGGGGAATGAGACGCCAACGCATACACGTACTTTCATATGGACTGTTGACATTTCAGATTGTTTTTTTTCCCTTTTATTTGATGTTTGTTGTCTGCAGTTTGACTCCTCCCAGCCAGAGGGTATTATAGAGCAAAATGAAGATGGGTGGGATACAGAGAAAGAAAATCTAAATTCAAAGACAACCTTATGCATCAAATGACCTCCTCCAAAATGATACTGCTAGATATAAAGAATCAAAATATTGTAACATGCCAATAATAACACATTATAATTAATTGCAACAAGATGCTTTGTGGTTTGTCTAGTGGTTAAACCACAATTTGACCATTATTTGTATATTTATTATTCCTTTATTGCCTTTCTTCATGGCTTTATTCGATAGCTCAGCTGAAGAGTGGCATGATATTGGCTACCAACTAAGTTACTAGGGCTCTCCAGACATACTGGCTTGAACCGCCTTTAGAAAGAATGAACAGGTATAGAGTCTGCAAATTCTTGATTGGAAGCTCTGTACTCTCAGATTAGTGTCTCTCATCAGCATCGCCCGGCTCGAGTCGTGACGCTTATTGAAAGACGCGGATGTGATTGGCTGAGTGGCATCACGTGAGGTGATTTGCAACGTACGCAATTGGTTTGTGAGTTTCCAGGGCGTTCTTTCGAGAGAGTTCTGTAAAAGGCCGGAAAAGCTGCACAGGTTAAAATAGAAAACGCTCTGTCAAAATTGATTGATTCTAAATAATTTATCAGTCATAGGTACAGGTCCAGACAGGACGGCATCAGGCTGATTATAGTGACCTTGGAGGGGGATGTAGAGGAGCGGCAGGTTAAGATTTTGGTCATTCTGCTAATAAGGGGGATGCCGTCCCCCCCCGATCCCTCATTAAATTCGGCTACTGGTTATGTGTTATTTTGTTTCGGTCATGGTCCTTGTGATGCGTTTTTGTCGCGTTGACCTTTATAAGATAGAGTAGAGACACATTTCACTACAGGAGAGATCTACTCAGGACTATAGAAGAAAAATGAAGAGAAATGAATCCCAAGCCTGTTTCAGTCTGACCAATCTGAATGTCTGATCCCAGAGACTGGTTCTGTGGACACAATGGATTTGTTTTTCCTGGGATGTTAAAACGGGCTTTTCTTATTTATTTCATTAGAGTATATAGTGTGTACTTAGTCCATCTCTGTGTCTTGTTTTCTAAGCCATCCAACACTTCGTATCTCTGCACATACACAGGAAAGTCACACACAGACACACACACATACACACACACGCCAGGATCTAAATTGAACAGGCCAGCATGGAGTAGGCCAATTACATCACTGCCCCAATTAAAATAAAACAACAGGACTCTTTCAAGCTGTCCTGCAGGGGAGAGAAAATGAGACGGGGGGAGAGAAAAGAAATAGCAATAACAAACCCCAATCCAGTCAGATTGTCATGATGTTCATTTTAATTAAAAAATTGGATTCACTGCAATTAACTCCAAACTAGCCCCCCGTGGCTCAACGGAGAAGAAAATGATTGGCTCTCGGTTTTTTCGAGGCAACTCCGAGACTTCCACAACATCCTGTGATAATCTCTCTTTAAATAGCATCGACTGTGTCTTGTGAACATTTGGATGATTGTCAAAAGAAACATTCTGCTTGATTACGTTGATTTTGATGTGTCTCGAAAATTCACTATCACGCATCCATTAAACGTATGCCCTCAGCCCAGAGTTAACCTGGGGGTTGAGTCTTGAGTCAAAGATAAAAAGGTGACAGTTGAGGGGACAAAGGACTCTGACCTGTCTCCACACGCTCAGACTCACGATTGATATCTTCACTGATCAATTCAAACATTCACTTATATTCTTACCTGTCAGCCTCGATTGACCTTGCTGTAAGTCAAATGCTGGGTCATGCGGAGTGATATCTTCCGCCGAGAATGATGTGCATATCTGTTAATGTGTCTGTGTGTAGTGTACGCACTGAAATGTGTAGAGTAGCCATCTGAGGGTATGGATTACTATAGTGATAAGGGTTGAGTGGCTAAAGCCTTATGACTAATAGCCTGTCAGAGCTGCACTCAATTCTACTTGGTCACACAGATCAACGCCTCTCTCGAAGCATGCACACGGAAATTTTCATAATATGCAGAAGACAGTTTAGATACAGATAAAAGACATACAAAAATGGAAAGTATTATTCTAGAAACATCTGCTTTGATGATTCTCAAGTGACATTAATTGTATGAACAATAAAACTAATTTATCATAAACATGACTCCAGTTTTCACATCCACCTACAACCACAGGAATGCCTACGTCAGTGGTATCTTTACTTTAGGACTACTTCTACGACTAGTGATTCAGTTATAGCCCAACCAGTGCTGATAAATATGGTGGTCAGTCACTATAACTAACCATAATCTTGATATAGACCCTATAGGTTTTTTTTTTAATATTGCAACACATCAACTTGTCTCTGGTCAACAAATGTTGTGATGGTAACACTGTTCACAGCTGTAGTCTGTAACAATTTTTTTGTGTTATATTTGCTAAAATTGTTATTATGATCTGACAGTAGAATAAGATACAGGTCAGCTGTGTATACATCCACTGTCTGTGGGTCCACCCAGTGGCCCTAATTTGATTTGCAAAGAATCCACCGCTCCGGCTCAATACAACCAATCAGAGCCAAGGTGAGTGTCTGAGAAGTGTCAATCACTCTCATGCATATGCTGCTGTGCCCCTCCCCCGCACGGACACAGTGCCTGCTCTTACCTGGTCAGATACGTTCAAGCCCAAACTGTAAACAATGGTGGAGAACAGACAACAGCAACAGAGCAGAAAAATGCCCCACCATTGCCCACGTCAAAAGATAAGAAATATGAAGACTGACGAAGAAAAGCAGTGTAAAAAGAAAGAATTGGACCGAGCCAGAGAGAACACAAGGATAAATATCAGAGCGTCATTTCAGAGGTGGAGGGAGCTGAAGGATTTGTAAGGACTCAAGAGCGATGCAGAGTTGCTTTTCTACTGGACAAGTAAGGACCCCTGCTTGATATATGTTTTATTCTATGTTTTAGCCACAAGGCTATGGTGGCAGCGGTTACAGTAATACTCACAATAGCGCATATGGCTATACGATGTTGCAGTCAAGCTACGTAGCTTGTTGCTAAATCTAGCTTGTTAGCTTGTATGCTAACTCCGGTGTTTAGCTTTATGGCTACTGGTTGGCAAAAGTGTCTTTCAAGTGACCAGGCAGTTATAACATTAGTTTGTGTTCAGTACGCTCTGAAGTGATTGAATTGGTTTAGATAAATAATGTTACTCACGCATGGCGTTGCACCGGGTAATGATTACGTGGTAACGATATAAGGAATATTGTTTGTTACTCGGGATATCTACAGTGATCTGCATGAGGCACTCGTCATTGTAATTTAGTTGTATTGGTCAGAAAGAGAACTTATGAGGGCTTATGTTGTTGTTGTTGCTGTCTTGGTTAACTGGCATCCTCAGTTACCATGGTTCCAAGCCTGCTCGTGCACTGCAGGCTTCTCTGTGGGGAGGGGCTTTGAAGGCAGGGCTGCAGCACATCAGAGAGGAAGAAGGAGGGACCTGGGAGCATTGCTCACTCAAATTTTCTGACTAAGTCCACTTTTTTCTCAAAACTCCAGCCTGCAGCTTACCTCACGTTTTGAGTTTCTGTACTGCAATTTTTTTTGTTACTTACTGACATATTCACTGATATGATGCATCTGCAATCAACTATTTTCGGCCAATATATTGGTTCCATTAAGTTGGCACTAGGCATGGGACGATATGAAAATGTCCTGTTTTGATTATCCCCCCCAATATAATTGCAATTAACAATATTATCAGCTTAATCATCAAAATGTGTGGAAAAACTTACTTGACCTTATATTTTGTTAAGAAAGAACATTATGCTCACAGAAGGTTTTAAATACATTTCCCCACATCAGCTTTTTATGGGGGATACCGTGGCCAAGCCATTTGGTCAGCCATGGTGACCAGCTCAGGATTTTGGAAAGACTGAAAAGATGTGGGTGCCACCCTTATGGCAATTGAAAATAACTCGGGAATCTATAAATCCCTGTACATTACTGAGGTGGACAGTAAGGTCATTCACAATTATTCCAATTCCCGCTTATTCCAACTTTTACCTGAGTGTTTTTATAGCGATCCACGATCATATCTTTTATTGTCCCATCCCTAGTTGGCAAACTCAGCTGAGCCCCATAAAAGAAAGAGTGATCAAAATCAAGGCAAGAGATTCAGAGATTTCTTGAGTTTTAGTCATTATGGCTTAATCCCTCAAATCACTGGATCTCACCTTTCCCACGATGCAACCATACTATCATTTCATTTAACCTGTCCTTCCTGGTAAGTGTCCAACTCCTCTTTAACTCCATACCTGCAGTTTGAGTCTCCAAGCCCGAGTAAAGATGACATACAGTAAGCAGGGTTAGACTCTTTCCAGAGGCAGAGAATAATAAAAATGTTATAATGTTCTGAGTACTACTCCTTATGATGAGTAACTAACTGGACTTTATGTGTAACATTATTGTAGTGATACTTTAAATCACTGTAAACTGATACTACAGCAGACCCTCTCACAATCTTTTTTTGCCGTCGATGAATAAACTTCAACTGCAAAGATGAAAAAGAGCAAGTAAAGGACACCAAAACAAAGGTACACACACATACATGCACACATGAAGAGAGATAATAACCAGTCTTGTGTAGTTCTTCTCTCCTTAGTTTTTTCTTGCCTGTTCCTTTTCTTCTCCGAGAGCAGGATAAGATAAATATTCACTTATTAAAGCGTAACTGGAATTGACTGTGTCATGCATCAGGCTAATAGCTGAAAGCCATGGTTCAATACGGCGGAGTTGGGACAGGCTTCGCTAATGGAAGAAGTGACGTGGTTGCAGCCCAAATGTCATTCATCAGACCGCACACTGTTCGTTAGGGGCTACAAAGCCCTGCCATCTCGCACACTCAGGCTCATCTATTAACCCTAGGCAATGGCACCCGCCGGATTATGGAAATAACAGATTCAGGAAAATAGGACACCGATAGACCATCCATGTGGAAAAGATTGGTGTCAGGAGAGTGTCGCGAACACATCTGACTGCGAGGGATGTGGCCGTTTTTCTTTTCTCCGAAAGATCTATCTAGGTGCTGTTGCGTCTGGAGAGCTGAGGGTTGCATCAGGGGAGACCTGTGCCAGACGTTATGGTCCCACTTATTACATTCCTGCCCACCACTAATAGGGCACACTGACTGTGGTCTCCATGTTCTGCGTCATTGAATGAACTCAATGTCATTCGCAAAGATCTAATATGAGGGTTAATGTCTTTTCATTTTTTGGAATGGAAAGTGCAGCAATACTGAGATCAGACAAAAAAAGGATATGTCAGGAGGACGACTGACAGAGTGGAAGAAGATGGCAGGAGGGAGCCTCTGGGCAGTAAATTGGTCCCCAAAGATTAAGACACATAATACGCTACGGTTGATTCTAAGGTAACCATAAAATCAGACTGTATGGCCTCATTCCCTCAGTTTTCAGATTAACCCGGCTCTAGAAAACCTCAAAAGATGGGGTTTAGTGTATTCATGCAGGGCAGTGAGTATTTGTTGAAAGGATTTGTGTAAGGCAAAAAATCCCCCAAATAGTTTCTGTGGCTTTTAAAGACATTATAGAAGTCATCTCGACACTGGGTGGTATGTCCATACAATACGTTTAAAGGGTTTTAGTAGACAGTCCTGATTTGTTCTACTGTAGTTTTCTCCTGGATGTCGTGCTTCTCAGGCCTTCTCTTTTCAGTAAACCTCTGGACCATGACGAGCAGAGAATGTTTCTCCCACACTACCTCATAGTGTGAGAATGCCAGGGTAGTGCGTCCAGACCTGTGGACAATAGAGGTGACATGGCAGGATGATCCAGGACGCGTGTGCAGGGTGCTCTGGCTCTGGACACACAAAGAGCTTGAGCCTGCCCTAGATCCCACACAGCCCCGGGGGGATGACGTGATGTCACGAGCACCCACCCGGCAACAAAGATTGTGTTTAGTCAGCAGTTTGTAATGTCCAGGGCTTGGCCAGCTCCTCCGTCCACAAAGAGCCCGAATGCCCAGAGGGCTACTGGGGATCTATCGCCCAGACCTCTGTTAGGGCAACAGGTGTGCTGTGACAAGATGGAGGGGTGTGGGGGAGGAAAGTGATTGGAAAAAATGCATTCAGAGATAAATCAGTGGCTTCAGGAGAAATTCACTTGAACCATAAAGGTCACAATTTTTCATTTTAACAAGCTGTGACTGTGGTTGTCTTGAGTCAGATGCCAAAATGTGCACCACCTGCATCTCACTTACGCCTCGTTGTTTAAAATGGAATGAGTGTAATGAATTCAGTTCGGAGATAAGAAAGAAAGCGAGCACCCTCTTTGCCCACACCTATGATGGATGTTTATTACCTCCTCTTGCTGCCATAATGGTTTTTGGTTCTGAAAGTATTCACGCTTGCCAACAAGAAGGTCCAATTTTTTTTTTTTCTGGTGCAACTCAACACTGACCAGAAAATGTAATTGCTCCATGATGTTTGGATAGAAGACACAGGCACCATTCAGCACTCGTGTAGAAGATTATGACAGAGGCTCTTATAAAACTGTTAGTTAATGATTGACTGGCAGCCACAGCGACTAAAATAATACGTTTATGAGGTTGGTTTGGGGAGGCAAATTATTGGTGTGTAGCTGGAGATCCAGTATAGATGAGACATTATAAACACCAGGGGACACTGTCTCCCAGGCTGCTGGGGCTGTCCTGAGAGCTGCCAAAACATTAAGTAGGCCTCACTCAACAGTCACAGTCAACTGTTGTGACGACTTCTCCCTTCAGAAGGATGCTGAAATCTTCTCTTTTTGAAAGTTTTGAGATGAGTGATTTGACATATTAAGACAAAGGACATTTGGAAAAACTAAAAAATGACACCCGTCTTATCTTATCTTATCTTGTCTTTCTTCTTTGGAAATCAACCATATTTGTAGTTTCCTATATTCTCATCACATTCTGAATCATATTAACTCTTTCTCAACCTCCATTTTCCATCCGGGGGGTTAAGGGTGGGGGCGTTGGGCTGGAGCCAGAAACCCCACTCCAGCCAGGGTTTCTTTATGCCACATGGTTAAGTTTTCTCAAACAGAGAATGGGGGTGTGGTTAATAGTCTGATGTGATCCATTGCCATTGGAACCAGACTGCCGTTCTAGCAAGATCAACATCAAGCGCTTGGGTAACGATAGCAGGGTCGAATTTAGTCACACTGTAAACTGTACAGTTCCTTTACTGGTCCTCTCTTCACAGCTAAACTTTCCCTCTGCTCCGATCGGCCAGCGCCTGTCTGCTCTGAATGCAGCCATCTTTCTCTCTCTATGAACCGGACGCAGACGACACACTGCCCTCTTCTTAAAGGAGCCACTCTTTCTAACACCATATACGCATGAGACAATGGCTGTCACTTTGGGAGACGCTGCCAGTGCTTCTGCAGCTTCTCGAAATTGTCTTCTCTGTGCGTCAAGCTTGGAGGAGGCATGTCACTCGCAGATTCCACTATAGTCATATATCATTGTATGTATGTGTGTGATTTGAAAAGGAAATATTTGTTGAACAGTGGTGGCCCCTCAACAGGGTCAAGAAATGCCAAAATACACCATAGTGTAGTGACCCATGGTCACAGTTTGGTGACACATTTGATAATTATGTCAACATTTTACTCGAAAGTCTAAAAGGAATGAATGAAATGATGAAGTTGTGACATTTTATATCTAAAAGGTCAGAGGTCAACTTCAGGAGTAGCAACTTGACTGTTGCACGGAGGCATACAGCCGTCTAGTCATATGGTGATCTCTTGACTTTCCCTCCTGCTCCTCCTACAGGTCAGAGTTTATAGCATGTACTTGATGGACGTGCATAACATTTTGTATGGAATTCATGGCTCCCACAATGTCTGACTATTCCTTATGCTCCACCATGAGGTTTAGCATTTGTGGTTTTGAGTGAAATGTCTCAATAACCATTGCACACATTATCATCATTTATTTTGATGCTCAAGGTCCTGTTACCCTTCAGAGTAAATTATAATAATTGTGAAGATTTTTCCACTTGCGCCATCATCAATAAATGTATCAGTCCAAAGCACTTGTATATGCTCAAACACTGCCGTCAGTCTCAGCCCTGCTTTGTGTTTTCACTGCTAATTACTAGATGTTAGCATGCTAATATGCTGAAATACGATATTGTTAATGGCTGAGATTACACCTGTTTATCTTCAGCATATTGGCACTGCCATCAGCTAGCATCTAATGCTGCTGAACGGGATTGCGGCATACAAAGTTTTGTTGTGTTCTTTTATACAATGACATTAAGGTTCCCGTTAATAGATGTGAGTGGCCTGCTAAAGTTAGCATTTAGTTCAGAGCATCCCTGTGCCTTTCAGTCAGTATTTTTTTTTTTTTTTATCATTTGCACTTTGTAAATTCAAAATATTGTAAAACACAAGATCTGTGTACAGTCTGCTGTGAAAAATACCTTCTCCACAGCAAATAGGCAACCAGGAAAAATGTTCACCGGCCTCCATTTTCCATTTCTCCTTCAGCTGAACATCCCTTTAGATTTGATGTGGGGCTGGAATAAGTCCCCGGGGAGAGAATTTAATGTGCGTAAATGAATCAGATTTCATGGCTTGTACTTTCTGTGTATTAGAGCACAGCACTGTGATTCAAACTACGCTTAGCAATTGAATATCAAAAGACACTCAAACGCTTGCCAGATGCTGCCAGATGCATCAGATCTGCTTCCTCTGAGGAAGTGGAGGGAGACTTGTAGCTACCAGCATCAGTCTTCCAGTAGCAGTGTGGATTTCACTGACGGAGCCAAGCTTGGATTCTAAATGGCTCTGTGACTCCCTCCCTGCTCATTGCCAGGATTCTCCTGTGTTGGCAAGCTTGTGGCAGGGTTATTAGATAAGGAGACAGACTCTCTGGCCCCTCTTAACATCCCTCTCAGCAGGAGAAAATAAAATGATTTTACTCCCGCCTTGTTTACCCATAAGTGGAAATAGAACAAGACAAAGAGAATGACTACACACAGAGCAGCAGCCCCGGCAGCACAACTGCAGTCCACTCTCATCCGATTCAAGATTTAGGCTAAATGAGGTTTCGGTTTTTTTCATCTCGCGAGTGATTCACACGGTCACATAATCATTTAGCATGCGTGTTCTACAAGCATTTGTAGTCATGAAGAGTCATCAAAAGAACGGTCTATGATCTTCTCTATTGTGAAGTGCTGTTTTAAATATACTGATCACATTTTCCACTCGGCTAACTGAAAGCCACCTATAATGAAAGTGTGTTAACCTACTTAAACTGAGCACTGTGTTCCTTTGGTGTACCAGCCGCTCGTTCAGCTTTAACACATCACTTAAATTAGAATAAAGCAACTTTTATGTTTTTCAATTTCTGTGTACAAGGAATGGCGCTAAAATGAAGTGGAAACCTGATTTTCAATCAGTATTGCAGCTGTAATATTCCAGCCTCCTGTAATTACCTGGAATGCCAGCTGCAGGCCTCCTGCTAATACAAAGCCTCAACAAACAGGCTTTTTCCTGACCCAGCTAGCCCTGGGACTAATTATCATCTTATGGAAATGTGGCTATTTCTGCAACTTCCATATCCCTAATTATTTCTGTTATTCCAATATCAGCCTGGCTTTGATGTCCCAAATCCTGTATTTAAATAGTGTAAGATTCCTATTCTTTGTGCCCTCTGAGGATTGTTCATGTAAAATACATGGACTAAGAGTGGGTATTACCAGGGCCTCCAGGGGCTGGACGTACCAGGTCCACAGCCTCCTTGTGTTTCCTTCTCATTTCCCTTGTTCTCTCCTCCTTATGGGGGCGTCTGCCGGGAGAAAGGGGACCAAGGTAATATACATGAGAGTTATTTGAGCATTGGGCTTGTGCAAATGCATCTTTGTCTGATATCTGTGGTCTCGTTACCAAGGGAGGAGAACAATGCTCACCAGAGCAGTCTCTACATTTTCATGAATCATTCCTCATCCAAAATAATACAACTTCTAAAATGACAAGGTGACCCTTTAGAAGCGACCGTTCTTACGCCGTTGTGACCGTTCTGGATAAATAGAAGGTATCCTTACAATTCGTAGTTGTCTCACACTCTTCCAGGCACCATATAATTTTAATTGATCGGCAGAGCTGTAAAAACTTTTGGCCCATTGAGAGTGAAAAATGTCGAACAAAGACATCAATCATTGGCGCATAAAGACAATGGTTTCGTTAATTAGTGGGGTTAAATGGCGTCGTACCATATGGTCCAGCGCCATCTTGGCAGACAGTTTGTTGAGTGTGAGACGGATGTACACTCTTCTGAGAGAAATTCTCCTCCCGCCCGCCTCTGTCATGCACGGGCCGCATTGTGATTTGATTTCATTCATCTGCACTGCAGGTGAGACAGAATCCCAGAATTGAACCGCGGACGTATGTGGAGTTATGGCAGCGTACGCCTCTCAGGATCAGCCCCCGCTCTGGCACATGGGCTCCATTCTAAAAGATGACTCTGTGTAAAACCATCATCATGTATTTTCATATAGATGAGCTATGGCTACCTGCGCTCCCAGCCATGCTTTTATTAATGGGGAGCTGTCAGGAGTGGGATGCTCTGCATATTCGCATATTAAACAGGCAGGGGGGGGAGATGCCCAGTTTATTACCGTTTGATATAAATCAGCTTAAAGCATCTCTCCACCTCCTGCTCCACCTCTTTTCTTCGGCTCTAAGGACGCTCTCCTCTGCATGTCCCTCTCTTTCATTCCTCTGCAATACAAGTCTCTCCGTCTCTATTTGCCTCATCTAAGATATTCCTATGAACGCTTCTTCTTGTAACTATGATACATGAGAACCACAGTGCATTTTTATAATAAGATACAGGACAATGACTCCTTCTCCACTAAATGGTGCTTAGTCCTCCATCCGCTCGCCTAAACGGAGTTGAACAGCATCCCAGCTGTCCTGATATGGTTGAGTTATGAACGCCGTGGCTACAGCGATTAAGCAGATGAAATTTAATCATAAAATTTCTTGAGACTGCCGATGTTTATGACTGTGTGCTTATTAAAATGCAACATGTTCCACTACGTTTGGATTCATTCTCCTCGTCACAGCACCACGCCGTCGCTGTTTTGTTTTCCTACCACCGGTTAAAGGTGTGAGATGCTATATAATCAAGAGATAAACGAAAGTTTGAAACAATACATTTGAGCATATTATAGGTCAGCGGTAGCACCAAACGCATTATCACAATTGGATGAAAAAGTGGGGTTCTGTATGACAACATTGATTTTCTGTACCCGTTGGTGATTTGTGGAACACAGTCTTCAATACATTTGCAATTTGGCTCCATTTCTCTTTTTTTGTCCAGATCATGATTTAGGATGACCGCTCAACACATTAGATGATTGATTAGATTATCCTTATCATTATTTTCTGTGTATGTTTTCCTTGAAAAAAAAAAAAAACAATACGACGATAGCGAGCAGTAGGAAAATATATATTAGGATGCAAGGTGTTTTCACTTTTTAAGACGCGCTGCACACATACACACACACACACACGAGCCCGCTCTGAAACAAAATAATATTAATCTGGTGAAGCTGCTACTTTCATTTACTGTAACCTGCTCAGGGGATCCGAAGACTCGTGGGGCTTCATTCATCTCAAATAGCCTCATGTCTCGACACTCCTCCATCAGCTCTCCTAGCCGCATGTTTGCTTTTAATAAAGTGCAAAGTCTTAAACCCCACTGAGGCCTTGTGGAGATACAAGCCTACAGAGTGAATGTAAGTTTAGCTCGTACCCCCCCCCGTCATGTGGATCATACGTGGCTTATGCACCTATTCTCTAATCGGGCAATTAATAGGTAAGTGGATCTAAGAGGGAACAATACATTTAATTACCCATGTTGTGACGACGCTAGTTTACAAAACACTCATCCTTCAAAAACGTCTCCAAATGACATCCCCACTATGGCAGTTTCCGGTAAAGGACACGGAGCTCGCATGGCTGTGGTGTTAAATGGAGCATTGTGCTGGCACCTATCCCCAAACGGGGACTGGGCCGTGGCATGCTTGCTCAGGCATGGCCATGACACTAAACAGTCTAATTCCTGGCACCTCTCCAGACAACCAAATTACAATCGCCATTCAAAGGAAAGAGAAAACAAGGCGAGCGGAGAAGAATATATTCCTCATGAGAGAAGAGTGCAGGGCAGGCGCGCGCTCTGATCATATCTTCGGCCTGATGATGATCCGCACGTTTTTTTATTGCCCGCGATAATGACGGCGCCTTCACTGGCTTTAGGGCATACTCTCTCTTGTTTTTTGTCTCTTATTTTGAATCCACCATTTCCTCTTTAAATACCTTTCCCTACATTGATACGCTTGCTCCTTATCAACTGGCAGCTTATCTTAGCTAACGAACGATGGCCAATTCAATATGAATAAGTTACTGTCCTCTACAACTAAACTAGCCCTGTGTTTAATCAAATCAAGATGAGGTTAAGCAGATGTGGTGAAGGCTAGAGCTTCAACAATTACTAGATTCATTTCAAATATAAGGATTAGTTGCCCCTCTTTCTCATTTATGTAAGTAAATTTAGAGTCCTAAACAAAAGAAGCAATTTGAAGATGTCACTTTGGGCTCAAGGAAACTGAGCCTTTGTCTGACATTTGAGGGAATGATTTAATCATTTTATTTGATCACGCTACATGAAACCACTGAATCAAGCACAATTTCAGTAAAAGAAAATCACTTTTTAAGATGGTTTCTATCTAATCGAAATGTGTTTTAGCCTCGCGTGGGCCTCAGTGGTGAAAGTTAAAAGATTTAGGACTCAAAGGGTCAGTAAGCCTCGGTGAAGACCAAGGCCTACATGCTCGATAAGAACAGCAACTCTTGCCAAAATACCCTCCAAACAACAATGGTCCATAAATCATTTGCTGTGTCCTCTCCATCCCCCTTCCCCTTTTGCTCTTCTTTCTAAGGGCCATTCTACTGTACCCCATTTTTTGGGGGGGAATTTCCCAGAGGTATTATTAATTACTCAACATGCTGTTGGGTGTGTGGGATTGACGCTCCAGTGCCGTAGGTCCAACTACCTTGCCTCCTCTGACCTTGTCTGCCTACTGTAGGCTGAAAGGGAAGATTAATCGGATATACAGTGTCATCGGTGCGCCAAACAGCCCCTATAAAATTAGACTCCATGATGGCTTAGATTTGTAGTTTTTTACATCCATTATTTTAATCCCACGAGCTCCCATCTAACCATGTGTCACTCTGTATTTCAATTTCTGCTTGTTTTTATAGCTCCCATCGAGTCCATGTCCCACGTGCTAGCTGTTCCGGGCTCCTGGAGAGAGCATTCTGTTCTGTGCAGTGGGCCAGGGTGTCTAGCTTATGCATGTTTAATGTTGTTGAACATGAACGCACAGTCAGCCCGTCATAAACACGGCAGCTGGGACACATAAAAGGTCATAAACCTGTCAATGAAATTAGAGTGGCATGTCCACCAGTGCCAGTATACCCACACAACACCTGCTTGGGGAAGAGGACGGGGACGAATATTCGCCATCACTATCACCTCCGTCCCACAATGCAGTGCCACGCTGCCCGCCAATAAGTGTACGGCTGAAGGATCGGCGATGGCTGCTCGCGGCTCGTGACAGTTCTAAACATCCCAAGAAGCTCCTATTGCGTCACTGAAATGAATATGAATGTGCTCCTTAAGTGCGTACACATTATAACTTTAAAGCATTTTTTTTTTTCTAGCTCTGTCGCTGAGGTCCTTTGAAACCCACTGAATTTGGTGAAATTTCATTGCGAAATTATGCATATTAAAATCCGTGGCAAACCAGATTAATTGTACCAAAGGGTCCTTTTTATCTCTCAACATGTGTGGGAGGACTTGAGAAAGTGCCCTCAAGTGTGATCTTCACTTTTTAGGTTAACTGTGTGTGCTACCAGCTGCCACAGGGTAAAAATAACACTCTTCTTCTGCACCATTATTCATTCAACTCCATTAATCATTAGAGCATTATCTGGCATGTGAAAATTCACTCGCTGATAAGGAATGCGTGACCCCAATATGATATTTCCGGCTATTGTACAGCTAGACTAATTGATCGTGGTGTGTTTCTGGGACCGGCTCTCAGTCTGTCTCTCTCGCTGATAGTCTCGCTCGCATTCTCCGGCTTTCTCACACACCCCCTTCACTCGTCTTTTCTCCCTCAAAAAGACATGTTTGGATAGCTTAAAATCCACTATGCACCATATTTCATTGCTTTTGGAGTACTACGCCTATTTTGTTACTGTCCTACAGTAGTAGTATCTCATCTCATTCATCATTTACAAAGCCTTACAGAGGCCTTCATTTGTCGAGCCTCATTCCTCCACTTTCGCTTTCAAACTGAGAACTGTACCGTCATTTTGAGCGGAATGGGACAGCTTATTTTTTTATTACACATTTGCTTTCAGTTTATCTGTGGCTGAAAATGGCTTTCCTGGCAAGAAAAAATAATTTGTTTGAGATGTTTTAAAACATTCTTTGTTCTGAATAAGTACAACGTGTCTGATTCTAGTAGTGGAGATTAGGGTTTGTGCACCATCGTTGGAGCCAGATCAATTAAGTGCTTATATGGGTCATTTTGAAATGCACTGACAAATTATATGTTTTCGCATCGCCGCATGTTTGCGTCATTTCAGAGTGCATGTTGTGCTGATTATTCGCTCTCGGTGACGTTATTATTAATGGTAAGTAAAAGTTGACATTTACCCCGCACACGGATATAAAGGAGACATTATTTGCAAGAATGAAGAAAACACCTGCGACCTTGGTTGTGTCTCTGATTCACATGTTCTAGGCTAGTTATGAAAGCTGTCAAAGGAAACTGACAGGAAAAGTGTGGTTACTTTCTGTCTTTGAACTTTCTATTATGTCAAAGGAAAATTACTGTTAATGTCACGGCACTCTGTAATGCGTTACCGCTGAAAGACAATTTCTTTTTCCCTCACATGACCTCATTTAAACATAAAAAGTAGGTTGAGCGAAAGTATATTCATTCTGTTGATATACGTGGGTGGTCGAGTGCAAGTGTAACATGATTACATAGCAGCTCAGAGTCTCGTACTGACCACCCTGTGGTCTTAACCCGGCTCATGGCTACCGAGCAACCAATTTTATGTGGTTTGTGGTCAACAAACAGCCTTTGACCTCAGAGAAGTGGCAGGCGTATCCATTGTGTGAGTTTGTGGGGGCAAGGGTGGGAACGTCAGCCAGCCAGCTCTGATTGAGTTACTTTAGGCCTCAGCTCTATTACCTACTCCTCTCTTGTTTTGTTGAATTATTTAATAGGTGTCCACAGCATCCCAAGGACAGAGAAGTAAGAGCTGAAATCACTGGACAACTCTTCATAAAAGAAAAACACGATGAGGAGAAACTGCACATTGCCAAGTAACAAATAAAGATATTATTATTTCTAAATATGAATTTTGCAAGCTCATTATATAAAAGAAACAACAAGAAAACTAAATTATAAACCAAAAAGTTAGCCTTATACTGTATTATTTTGCACCATGTACTGTACTAGGCTGCCTAAAACTGTCCCATTCTCAAAACCAACCGAACATTAAAATAAATCTATTTCACTTTTGAAATTTAAATCAAACTGTTTTTATTCTGTATCGGCTGACAGGCACCCTCGTCACAACATTTCTCGTACATTTTTAAGTGCTGTTGCAGTCGTCTTTGCACTGACATAAACTTTTGTTGAGGAAAAGCTTCAACAAGACACTGCTGCAGGGAGTAACAGAGGGAGTCGGCTGATTTATGACAGGGAGGCACTTTTCCAAGCAGGCTTATGAGCATCCAAGAAAACTTTTCAACACATGGCTCAATTGCTTGCAGGTTAAATGACAGCGGAATAGCCAGGCTGTTAATTTTCTTAACAGATCCAGATGTTGGGAGTGTGACAGAGTAGGACTCCGGTTTCACAGACGCATGCGAGGGATTGTGTGTCGGGGC
>OMLP01012991.1:0-15015 GCA_900302685.1 Spondyliosoma cantharus | reverse complement strand
GGGGAGGGGCGCAGAATACGAGAGCGAAGAAGAGGAGAGGGTCAGGTGGTTATTTATAGAATACCAGAAGTTGGCGCTGTTGAGGCGTGGTCCTACTCCTGAAACTTCGCTAGTTAAGCTTCAAATAGGGAATTCTTAATAGTACTACTTCTGTCATTTAAAATGTGAATTTCATTTACAGTATACATACTTATTTTTAGTTATGTAAATATGTTGTTGTTTACACTTCTGAGTTCATACACAAATGTTTAAATAAAACATATTTTGCATAAGGCATGAAGTTTTGGTGGGTGATTGGCATTCCAGACAAATAACAGTTTCATCATGTATGGCTAGTGTTGATCAGATAGGCCTTTGTTTAACAATGTTCATTGTTGTTTATCCATGATTTCAAATAAGAATTCTCCTATGGCTTTTTAGTGTAAACCATTGGCCCACAGGCTATTACGAAAGTAACTACTTGAGCGCTAGTTAAAGCCCCCCCCCAGTTCAAAAATCCCATCTGCGCCCCTGCACATTTGTATATGATAGAATGATTTTCTCAAACTTTTACAGGCTTTGAAATTTACAAGGTATAATGTAATTTCATGTTCCCCATTTAAGTTTGGCACATGGGCATGCTAACAATTTTTAGTAAGCACAAAGGACAGCTGAGCCTGAGAGGAATCTAATTAGTCGTGCAGGTGTGTGGTCAAAAAACAAAGTATTAGAAAATGGCCTAATAATGTTTTTGTCCTGGTGGTGCTGGAGGAAAAGTCAGAGGATCACTGAAATCATTAAAATATGTCCTGAGAGAAACATGTCATGGTAATCTATCCGATAGTTGTTGAGATATATTGAAGAATCTAGGTGCTGTATCATAGACAACTGAACTTACGATACAGCACCTATATTTACCATGACCTGGCTGACTGAGACCCTTCATAAACTATATATTTATTAGCGGACCAAAGTAGTAGACTGACCAGCTACCAGGCCAACATTCTCATTACTAGAGTCACACAGAAAAAGAAGGCTTTAAGGTCAAGACACAAGAAACAGTGTAAGCAGAATTTTTTTTTCTTTAAGGGCACCGAGGTAGGTACATCAGACCGGAGCAGACAGTACATGGAGGGCAGAGAGCCTTATAGAAATGGTGGATGGTAAATACTAAGAGCTGTAATTTTCTGTTGCAGGAAAGAGAAAGCAAAGAGGCTTAGAGTGAGAGAGACAGACACCGGGGGGGAGTACAAGAGTGGAAAATGGACTGAGAGAGCCTGATGTAAATGGCTCATAGCACAAATTCAATTCCACAAGAGTGCTTCAGAAAGCAGCAGAGAAAGACACAAAGAGAGAGGGGTATAGAGAGGACAAATGAGGCATGGAAACCACATTTGTGTTTGTTTATAATACTTTCGATTGTGTTATCCTGTAATGCTGGTGATTTTTCAAATGTTGAAGCTTCTCTTTATTTAAAAAGCCACATTTGTATCTCTTCCAGTTTAAGCAGACAGAGCTCCAGACGAGTATGACAACGGATGCTGTGAATGCTCTCTCATGATTGCCTGTGATTGTGAGCACAGTTTATGATACAGATTTCAGTGATTCTAAGCACTGAACATGATTAGCCGTGATTACCTCTGTAAACTGAAAATGGATGATACGGCTCTGCCATTATAACCAGCAGGAAGAGAACGCTTTGTATTCTACAGACCAGCTGCTAAAAATCACACAGGCTCAGTACCCGACAACCAGCCATGAATAGGAAGTATGCAGAAGATGTAAGATGTTTCTTTGATACTGGGCCATTTTACAGATTTTACATGTAAACCACAAGATGTGTACATCATGAAATACTGATTCCTAACAAAAAAATGGTGCAAGCACCATCCTGCCGAGGGCTTAGACGAGTGAAACTTCCTCAATATTATTTAAAATAAATTGAAGATGGCTATTCTGGCTGTTTGGGGGAAGAAACCAATGGGAAACCTTGAGCAAGTAACTCAGTTGATTAACAACTATTATCCTGTGGTTAAACTCGTGAATAAAGCGAGGTGATTCACATTTCTTTCTGTGTGAACACAGCTAGCTGGTTAGCCTTAGCTAGCTTGGTAGATTCCAGCTTCATTTGGCTTACCTCAGCTCTATCTCTTTGCTTATTTTGATTAACGTGAGGTTCTGCCAAGATGGCAATGGCCAGTAGCACCGACTTTAAACTTCATTCTGGCTCTTCAGATACCTATGGGTGACATTACGGGGGCTATGCCCAATATTTTTACTGTATGGAGCCACACAAGTGTTAAAGTCATCATGCTCACAATGATAACATCTTGATGTTTTAATAATAATAAATACATTGGATAACCACAAACTACCTCCCACATCGTGAACCTAATTAACACATCATATTTAATTTGCTTAGTCCAGTCAAAAACTGAATTATGTACCTGTTAATTATTGAGCAGATGTGCTGGTGCGCATATTTTGTTACATATGGGCAGAGCCCAAACAAGCTGTTTTCCCATTTGTCAATCCTTGTGCTAAATTAGGTTAAATGGTGCTTGGCTGTAGTTTCATATCAACAGTCAGGATATGTTAGTGCTAACCACCATCTCATCTAACTCTCAGCAAGACAGCAAATAAGTGTATTTTGAAAAAAGTGCTGACCTATTCCTTCAAAGTCAATGGGGTACAGCGCAAACTCCCAATGAAACAATATGAAAGATAGATTTTGCACAAAGTCAATGTATTTAATGTTTTACCTGACCTTCATTGATTTTTGTAAATATATGTATGTTTAAAAGAAGTTGTGATAGGAGCAACGACGACGACTGGGAAAGTTGTGGATCGCTCCAGTAACACCTGTTTGGAACACTCCACAGGTAAACAGGTTCATTGGTAACAGGTGATATTATCTTCATTGGGTATGAAAGCAGCATCCTCGAAAGTCTCCGTCTTTTCATAAACAAGGCTGGAGCGAGGTTCACTACTTTTTGAAACACATGATTGTAGAAAGGATATAACTATGGGCTCGCAAGCTCTTTGTAAAACTGTTGTATATATTAATATTGTCTGCAAATAATTGCGTTCTATATACATTTTTGTTTTATACCGCGTCCCATTTTTCTGAGAGCTGAGAGCTTCGACGCTGCCATCTCCAGCTCTTCACACCTCGTCCTACTTCTTCCTGCGGACCCCTGGAGGATTTCCATACCTCCTACATGTCAGCGGCTAATTGGATGAGTGTGTATAATGAACCCTATATGACAAAAGGTTCATTACACCAATTAAAAGCCTTCACTTCTCCACGCCCAGCCCTGCCCTGGAAGTGCTGTCAGCTCTGACAGCCTGCTGTAGGCACCGCACCTCGCTGCCTGTTGGTAATTATCCCTCTGTATTCCTGTGCTTTATCACCAGCAGTTGGCTGCCTCAGCATGTGAGTGAGTCTGGATTTGTTTACTCGTCGGTGCTGGTGAACATCTGTGTACTAACACAGCGGTTATTTGCTTGGCCACTCGTGTCCACAACAGACGCTCACAGTGGCTACAGATCCAACACACTTAATCGTATTGCAATGCAGATGCAGTGTAGGCACAAAAAACAAACAGCATACATCACACTGAAGCACTCGGCATGCTTTGAACCACTTATTAATATGCATTATTAAACACATATACCTCAAACACCTGCTGCCATAGAGACAGATTACATGAAGTGCCAATTCTGCAGCCACTTGGAATATGTTTTAACCTTCAGCGGCTTAGACCAGAAAAACAGCATGTTATTTTTTTAGCCTTGTTTGAAATGAGACAATGATCGTTTAGTTGTAAGAAGCTTTCAGGGAGAAGGATAATTGAGAAGAGAATGGGAGGATGAGGGGATGCAGAGGGAGGAGGGTCACAAATGCACTCGCTGCCCCATGAATACATACACTGCTGCAGCCGACAGCAGCGGATATCATCCTCATCTAATCCGGCTGTGTGAGATGAAGCTAATGTTTAGTCTTTGTGTTAAAAACAGGATCAATGTTTTGACTTTTATAGTCCCTCAGATTAGTTTGTTGACTGTGTGTAATCATCAATGTTCATTTGTTTGCTTTGGACTGAATTCAGAAACCCACTTTGCTTGTTGGCATTTTCATTAACGAAGTGGTTTTGATAGAAATGTTCCAGAGGTTGTTTTTTTTTTTTTTTCATGTGATTACATTAATCTGTGGATTGATACGAAAAGGAGACTTACAGTGCAGTCAGGATGTGGGAGGACAGCGATGTGTTTTTCATTGTTTTGGCTTCATCATATTGGACCTGAAATGAAACGTCAGTTCATTGCACTGACTGAAAGGAACAGCTCAAACTTTTGATGAATACACTTAGTTTAGAGTGTTAGAGGAAACGATTGATACCACTCTTATGTTTGTGTGTTAACTAAGGAGCTAGAGGTGGGAGTTAATTAGTTTAGCTTAGCATAAAGACTGGAAGCAGGGGGAAATAGCTAGCCTGACTCTGTTTAAAGTTTAAAAATCTGTCCTATCAATCCTATACTAGCACAGAAGTACATACTTACCTATGCTCAACGCCTCTCCTGGAGTAAAGGCTATCGACAAGGAACAAAGTTGTTGGTCATTTGCTGGAGATGTAAGGAAAAAAACATAAGAACTCACATAGAGTGAATAGAAAAGCACAGACTTAAACACACAGGTCGTGATTAAGTAATGGAAAACAGGTTAACAGGAAGAAACAGTGGGAAAACAAACAAAGACAGGAAGTGGAAAGCAAAACCTGACACACATGGCTTCTTTCAACAATAAACAGGAAATTACGAAACTAAAACCAAAACAAAAGATCATGACAATTGCTAATTTGTCCTGCCAGTGCATAAGGCTGATGAAAATGTGCACTGTATTGTTTGTGGTCATTCTCCAGGTCTGGTCTTCTGAAAGTGACTGACTATACCAACATTACACTGTTTGACCCATACACCCATACACCTATACACGTTGTTAAAGATCTGCACATCTTTTTATACAGTCCATGGTTTGGCCATAAACTTCCGGGTTGCTTTGTCTGTGTGTTTTTAATAATTATTAACTTTCCTAAAACTGGACGGTTACATATGAGAAACGAGCCTCACTGTTCTCCCAGTATAAACCTGAGCACCCTCCAACACCCTCATAGCTGAGAGCCATTATGTCTTTACAAATCCACCTAGCTGGAACACAGAACCAAAACAATGAAATACACTCCTCTGACTGCACCGAGTGGAGAGAACATAACGAATATTAACTGTTTCCACACTGTGTTTCAAATTGTTATGTGCGGATGTTATGATGTTCGTTTTGCATTGTTTGGTGTCTTTTGGCAGGCCGACCTTCTACGGCTAAAAGCTTACAAAAAGCTGCTCAATTAATTTTTTTCATCCTGCAGTTCACTGTGGCATCTTTATTACACAAATGCCTTGGTCCTCCTGCTCTCCACGCCCACTGTTGAACCCAGAGATAACTAGTACCCAAATTAATCAGCATTCCCTCTGATCTAATTTGCTTCCCTGTGCTTTTTGTGACCTTTCATTTGCAGTGTCTGAACTCAAATATTTTAGCCACTGTAACAGTTACTGAACAGTAAACTGAAAAAACATCCCAGTCAGCACTTTACACACATTCACCTCATTTTTAAATAATAGGATTTTTCTTTTTTTTTTTAAAGCAGCACTCAGACCCGCAGGCGTATCCATTATTGAGTCCGCTTTGAGATAGAACAGCAAAACCAACTGGTGGAAAAAATGTGGGCCTGATGAGAGCAGCTGGAAGGACCCATATCCTAATGGATTCAAGTCGGTCAGGTTTTAAAGAATATTCATATGTTGATCAAGCCAGCCGCAACTGTCACAAAAAAATCTACACTTTGAAGTTGCTATAGGATTTTAAGCTCTGCTCGCAGTCTGGCGCCAGCAATGGTAGTGTTGATCAGTGAGCTGAACACTTCAGTCAAGATTTAATCATCTCAACAACCATATGACGGAATGCCATGACATTTGGCACCACATTCATGGTCCCCAAAGGAAGAATCCTCAATCACTTCCTCTAGCGCCACCGTGAGGTCAAAATTCTAATCTTGGTTTATGATCAAACCTGCAAAGCTAATGACATTGTTATCAGCCTCCAGTTCTACATTATGTTTAGTGCTAATGAGCTAATTTTAGCATACCGTCGCGCTCAACCAAGATTAGGATCAGCATTGCCAGATGAGAAATAATAAACAAATACCTGGGATTACTGGTGCATTAAAACAACTCAACTTGAACACAACGTACCTGAAAGAAAGTGGGAAAGCGAGCTCCACCTTCAAGTGGTTTCAAATGAGAGTTGAGCAGCAGGACAAGCAAGAGAACAGCCGTGCTCACCGAACACGCTCACAATCACAGCCTGTAGACTGAAACCAGTCACAAAATGGTCAAATTATTGTATATAATAGCAATTTGGGGACTATTGTTTATTGATCGTACAGAGGGCAAAATTGGTAAATATGGTAAAAAAAAATGATGGGGATGGTTTAACATGAGGATGTTAGCATTGTGATTATGGGGATGTTAGCATACAGATGTAGCATTTAGCTCAAAGCATTGCCATGCCTGTGTACAGCAATTTCACACTGCAGTTTATCTCAGTTTTAACAGTTTACACCTGTTTCTTTTTTAATGAACACAGTCTGCAGTGGGCATCCTTAATGTCACATGGTTTCTGTAGAACTGAACCAGTTGTATGAGTCCTGTAGAATCTGGTGGAGTTAATTTGGTTTGCTTTGTGCTGTTTTTCACATTCACACAATGAGAACAAGTGGAAATAATCCAAGGTTCAAATGCTGAACATTAGACTGAATGCGTGGTGGGAGCTGATGCATAATGATGAACAGGCAACATTAATGAAAGGAAATTTGGAGCATTTTCGAGGGGTGATACAGGGACTTTATCATCTGTCATTATAATTTAAAGAGGCATTATTATAATGTAGTTTTGAAGGGCATCGATACTAACGACCCAGCGCTCGCTCTGCCACTCAGAGCTCATCGTCTGGTCAATACTCTGGCAATTTCCTCCTCCATACTCTGCATCTATTCTAATTGTCAACCACTTAACGGCAGTGCTACAAGTGGCTGATGCACATGATGAGACAATTTTCCCTTTTATCTAAATTTTTTTTTAAAAATCAAGTTTAGTTCTCCTCCCTCTGCCTCAGCCACATTTTCAGACACTTTTCAGTAAAACATTCAGAGGAGGACATCAAAGCTTACAGGTACTTAAGAGTTGTCCAATCAAGAGACACCACAAAGTGATTATGCTGACCAGAAGCATTGCACAAATAAGTGTCATTTACATTGTTGACACTGAAGACACCCCGTCCCTACCACGTTTTAAAATGGCTGATTTTGTCCCCATTACTTTTAACTACCTTACTTTTCTAGGATGGAAGTACCTATGGCCTTAGAATCAGTCACGACTGGTTGAACTAGACTCGTGAATTTTCGTGAACTCTTCCTCTAATGTTAAATAAGTATGATTATTACTTTTGTGCCCAACATTGTTATGCAGTCTATGCTGAGTTTTTTCGTAACTTCAGTTCCTTGACGTGGCCTTATTGATGTGCCGTTATGCAAGTTTTTCCCATTGTAGTTATCTACTCTGACCTCATACTGATTAAATTGACTATAATTGCATATGTTGTTTTGATGATTTAAACATTTTTTTAAATGTCCTCACCACTTTTCGACGCTAAGTGACGCCCTTTGATTACATATCTGGGAGGTAAACTGGCATTTCAGCTCCAGCTGCCTCGATCCATTAAAGTGAGTTTGTCAGTTTGTGTTGCAGACACAAACCCAGACGTGTTGTGTTTGACAACAGGAGACTGGAAATTGAATTTTAAAAGACGGACTGTTGGCTCAAATACCTGCAGAACTGTAACTATCACCATCAGCCTCAGCTGTACTTTGTGTTCGGTGATGCTACTTAGTAAATGTAAGCATGCTAACAGGCTAAACTAAGATGTTGAACAAAGTAAATATTACCTGCAAAACATCTGCATGTAAGCATCCACATTTAGCTCAAAGCACCTCTGGGCAAAGTAGGCTACATCCACACAGCAACGTCAACCTCATTCATCATCAGTTTATTCGTTGATGCTGTTTATGTAAAAAGACAAGGCCGGACATTTCCAATATGCTGTCTTCAGTTGTGGTGCCTAATGGTGTCAATCCAGGTGTAATCACAAAGCCATTTTCCATTTATCTGATGGAGATATCTAAGCGTGGATGCTCGCAATTCATTTTCAACTTCAAACTGTCGAGTCATGAAGTGCTTCATTACCTGACCACAAGCAATGTTTTGCAGGATAACATTAGCAACCTATGCTGCTGACAGTTTGCACTGATATTACAGAGGCGGAATCAACTGCAGCTTCTTTAGTTAAATTTCAGGCATCATTGCCATTAAAGAGGGGGATGCAATATCAATGAAATACATCAAAATGCAGGACTATCGTGCACAAATCAGCAATAACAATCAGAATCAGAATCAGAATTCCTATTTGTCCCGCAAATGGGGATATTTCTGTGTCACAGCAGCCAAAGGACAGCAATATTACAATAAACAATAATAATGGTACAAAATAAACAATATAATAAAAAGTAAATGTAATGTTAGACAGCTAGTTAGTTAGCTATTGACACATCAGCAAACTCATAGCCATCATTGGATGCTCGGTATAAGGAATAGACCACAATGCATTGAAACGAAGGAGAGTTCTCACAAACCTACATTTGAAGTGCCCCTCTAAAGCACCTGTCTGGAGGGCCATGACACCTGACCTTACTCCTCTACCCCAATATGAATCAGGACACCTTAACACTAGAATTGAGAATACAACTGAAGAATAAGTAAACACGATTCTGACCCAGCATTCACTGCTTTCTGCTAGGGACACTTTTTCTCTGCACCAAAAGGTATAATAAAATATGACACCCAGCCCTAATCATCACCTTGTCAGGCAGGCAGAAACAAGTGCTTCTGGGAGGCAGACATTGTGAACAGCAGACACAAATTGCTGAAGAATCCCACTGTGGCTGATACTGAGAGCCGTCACGTCAACACATGCAGGCTGTCTGAACAGAGGGATGATGTATCTGTCAATGTAGTGCTAAACTGGTTTAATGGAGAACATACAGTGCAATGTCATCAGAGGCAGCATTTTTATTTCAATCTGATTATTTACTGACTTGTGCTGCACAAAAGTGAGCAGTGTGACAGGAGGTGAACTGAGGGTGAGAGGGGTCGTATCAGAGACTTTGTTATGTTGTTTTCTTTTGAAATTGAGGTCAAGATACCCTTTTAGTGTGTTGAATGTTAAGTCATCATCTTCCAACCTCTGAAACCCTCATAAAAAGGTCACATCACGAAAGAGACAGACTGAAAACGAAGCCCTCCTTTTATTGACAGAAGGTCTTGAAATGACAGCGTGTTGCTCTTTTGTTGACAACAAGCTAAAGCGACTGTATTCATTCCAATTCATTACTTCAGATGTGGTATTTACCAGCATACATCACAGCAATAATAAAAAAAAAATACATTTCACTTTTTTTTTCCTGTTCAGTTCTCTGAAACACTGGAACAAACAGGGCTTCATTATACTGTATATCCAATTTACATACAATGAAGAATCCATAACCCCACTTACACGACCGACACAGAAAAAACACACTTATAAATATGTTTTAGATAGAAAATAAATACATTTCAATGTGATAAAAATGGACAAGTAATAACTGCTCCTCAGAAAATGATTCAAGGTGTCCTTCTGAGAAATGATGAACCTCAGACCTGAACACTAAATTACGGAGCGGTGACACACAGATATAAAGGCTGTGCTGCGTGTGTGTGTGTGTGTGTGTGTGTGTGTGTGTGTGTGTGTGTGTGTGTGTATGTGTCACTGATGAATTTAAATGACCAGAATTCAAAGAGGCAGCAGAACAAGAGCCTGATCTAATGATTCAAATCCCTGTTCCACACCTGGCTCCCACTAAACAACAATTACTTTGTTGTACTGTCAGCATCTGATGTCTGTATAATGAAGGATGTGTTTTCTTATGGCACTTAAATGAAATGTGTTTCATATACCGCCCTCCCTCCCATGAGACATGACTGCTATGCTACATCAGATAAACTCGTTCAAGTACAGACATTATTGTCCATTTAATTCACCTCACAGACGATATTAAAGTTCTCGTATGTTCATCCTGTTTTTCAGGGTGCTCGAGGCCCCCGAGAATTAGACCAACATACTGGACCAACTCAAAGCAGATCAATGAATCAATTGATTGTGAGTGTGTTTTGACTTCTAATGTGCAACCACAAAAACTTTACAGCAATATATTTCTGAGAAAGTCCCACATGTAACCATGTCAACATAGTTAGCAAACAGGCAATACAAAATCACAAAAATATTAGTTTCATTCACAAATTCTAATTTAACACTACTCTAATATGTGACACGTTCCCCTCTTCAAGCTACTCGTCAAAACAAATGACACTTCCCTTGTGTCCAAACCTCAGATAGTCCTTCATTTCAACAACAAATTATCTTAATAACAGTTTTAAAATCTGTATCTTCAGATCAAATGTGTGCAGAATATGTTTTTGTGATCTTACGTACAATGACATCAATCCAAAAATCACTGAAAACAGTTGTTTCTGAATCGAAGCGAAATAAGACTGAGCTGGAGATTGCTACAATGAAGTTAATAAACACAATCTTATTTTCTTGTTCTCAATAAATCACAAAATTACCTTACATGTAGGGGGTTAGCCAAAATAATGGGGACACCTTTTGATGCACAACCTTATACAACAACACCATCAAACTTGGCCTTGAAGTTCATAGTTAGACATTTTAGAAAATACAGTTATTTGCTTTTTTTCTGAGAGTAAAATGAGGCAAGCACAAAACTCTCTGCCAGTTAAAAATAAGTATAGAAAACTGAGGTGATTAGCTTAGCTTAGCATAAAGACCGGAAACAATGGGAAACAGCCAACCAGCACATCTGAATTAACATTT
Source organism: Spondyliosoma cantharus (assembly GCA_900302685.1). Lineage (NCBI taxonomy): Eukaryota > Metazoa > Chordata > Actinopteri > Spariformes > Sparidae > Spondyliosoma > Spondyliosoma cantharus. The sequence continues at coordinate 3,935 of OMLP01012991.1, read as the reverse complement.
TGTTAATCAGCCAGACCAACATCCAATCATCCACATGCAGGATCCAGCTCGTGGGTTCAAGATGCTTTGCTAATCACTCCCCAATATTTCTATGGAATCATATTTGCAGGGAGTGACGAGGTTGGAGCCAATGAGCTAAAAGGTGTTAATTGGTGAGTTTTTGAGGTGTTGGGCAGATTTCTGAACTTTGGAAAGCTGTTTCCCCTGCTGCCAGTTTTTGTGCTAAGGTAGCCTAACCAGTTGAATTTTTATTGTACCAATATGATAGTGGCATCGACCTCATCAAACTCTCTGCATAAAAGTCAATAAAGGTATTTCTTAAAATGCCTAACAATTTCTTTTAAACGTAGTATCTAGTCAACATTTGTATGAAATAATCTCAAGTGTTGTCTTCAGTAATGTATCTCCTGTATCTCTCTGGTTGATTTAACACTGATGTAACTTTCCGATCCCCTCTGACTGTTAGCACATCTGCCCCTTAGTGCCTCCTGTCTTGTCTAGATCAGACCCAGGCGTGGACGCCGCCTGCCCAGTCCAGCAGACGCCCTCGGTACCAGGCACGCATGATCGGCTGAATGAAAAGCAGGAGTCGAAACCGTCGCAGCAGCCCGCAGAAGACAGCGGCCGCCACGACCACGAGCGGCGACATCATCACGAAACCCAGGATGATGAGGGCGGAGCAGCTGTTGTCGTCAAGGTAACGGCAGATGGCAGAGGGGGCGTCGAGGACCTACAAGGACAAAGACAGAGGGGATCATAAGAGTAGACAGAGGGGCTCCAGAGGACATGACGAACGTTTTGGCTTCGGCAGCTTCTCGAGGATTTGTCGTCGGCTTGGTATGATTACTGTGTGCATGAGTGTGTTTGCATATGTTCAGGGTGCAGACGTGGGACTGTGTGAGTAGTGAGCTGTGACAGAGTCTCTCCAAGCCTTCCTCTGCAGTTCAGATAAGAAGAAGCCACTGTCTGCAACCCTCTGAGCTGTCAATGACAGGCCAGAGAGAGAGAGAGAGAGAGAGAGAGAGAAAGACGGAAACTAGCAAAAGGTTGCAAAAGAGGTAGGAAGTGAACAAAACACTGAATGGATGAAGAGTAAGAGATCGAGGGGTGAGAGCAGAGTGCACATACGGTTCACACACACACACACACACACACACACACACACACACACATACACACACACAGAAAGAACAAGCACATTATCCCCTTTTCTCTGTCAAATCCCACACTTGGAACAATATGGTCACATCTGAAGCCTCTTTTCAATAATTTCCCATTGTGAGCTCTGTCTAAATGTACTTTGCCTCCTACAAATGTACCCTAGCAACAGCAGAGTTTAACACTCACACATGAGAGAACCTCTGTTAAGTGCGCACTGTGCTTTCACCGAGTACATTTTCCTCCTCATCGTGCTGTCGCTGTGTCTGTGCACAGCTGGTGCCAGCACCAAATCAGACGGTCCTCTCAGTGGGTCCCCTCTCGCCATGTTCAGTCTGTCGCCACAACTCCCTGACTGACACTGTCTGTAATTGTTCGCTCTGAAGGGACATTCGCTCCGGCCTAATCACAATTACAGTCTTGTTGCATGCACAGACTTTGCATGTTCTCAATTCAACTGCTCCGTCACGCACAAAATAGTTCACAACCGAGGCAACCTGGCAGCTGAATCAGAGGTGGGATGTGATGTTATGACCTAATGTTCACAGCACGATTTTGGCTTCATGCTCGTCATTTTTTACTTATCTCCTGTCTGCCCCCTTTGTGACTCATAAAAAAACAGCTGCACCCTTCTCCTCACCTCAAAACAAGAAGCACTAACGGGCTCCAACATTTGACTTCCAAAATACAAAGCCTAGACACATTTGTTGAGAAAGGCATCAGTTATCGGCATCTAACTTATACTGCCAAAAACATTTTTCCTTAAGGCGGTGGTTGTCTCGTCTACCTCTCTGACTCCAGGTGCCAGTGGCAGTCTTCACGAGAGGTAACGCTCCCACTTTCAGTAATTGACATGGGCTTACTTGCCTAAACTTCCAGGCAAGTGGAAGGAGACTGGGTGCAGATTCCTTGCTGTAAGTGATTTGTGAACATCTTGTCAGCTTGGCACAGAGCACCATCTTTTTTTTGGCTACTTGTTGCCAGCAGAAACCAGCTGTCGACACAACTTCGACGTATTACCACACTTTAAGTTGATTCGCTGAATTTATTAGCAAGCAGTTGCCAGCAGTTATGGAGTGACATTTGGAGTCACCTGCAGTTGTGTTTTTGTCCACATAATGACTGTAAGTGCAGCACTCACTCTCCTTTTAGCTCTGATGTGCTCTTTATCAACTCCTTATCATCTAGCTCTTTAGCTGCTCTCTGTGCCTGTCTGTCATTTGGTGATGGGCGGTGGGGGTTCTTTTAGCTGAAAACAACAGCATGATGTGGCTGAAAACAATGTGGATGAGAGCAAAACCAAATCAGTATTATCTGTCACCACTTATCCTTTGTAGGGTCAAAGAGGGCTGTAGCTGACATTGGGCCTGGACAGTTTAAACATGGTTTATTTATAGTTGCATGAACACTCTACACAGAACCTAAACAAGTGGCCTAGACTGTTGGGAGCACTTATACACGTGCACTGGCATGTCGACATTGCTGGCATTACTTTCCCCAGTAAATACACTGACCCCTTCGTCTCACGACTGTGTCTCTGGGCAAGACAAAGTGCACAGGTCAAGTGTCTGAGGAAGAGCTGCCCCTCCATGCTCCACGCTTGAACGTTACTTTGCTTCAATGCAAGGCAGCGTTTGCCTCCAGGCGGCTATTTGAGGGGTCTCTTGCCCTTCGGATATCCAGCCTGTTCACTCTCTGTAACCCAGAGACTATCTGGGTATAAACCTAAGAAGAGCCAGTCAGGATTGACTGCAACAGCCAATGAGGTTAATGTGTTTACTGGGGAGACTACAGGTCACTACTTTTCACTGTCTCAGGAAATGCAACAAGGTTTCCCAACATTTACTTTTTCTTCTTTAAAATAATTATTTTGTGCTTTTCTGCCTCTAATTTGACAATGACACTTGAAACATGAGGGAAAAGATGAAGAGAGTCAAACCAGGGTTTGTGTCTTGGACCACTCTCTGGACAATCGCAAGGCTTTTAAGGACACGCTCAGCATGGTGATTAGTTGTCAATAAACGGTTGCAATGGGAAATCAAATCGAAACTTTGGGAGATTACTGAGCAACAAACAGAGGGGACAGTGTAAGAAATCAATGTTATATTTTGCAGGACACAAAACACTCTTTTTTTCTGGATTATTATCATTTTTAAAACTGCTGCATCCTTTTGCTTCCAAAGAGTCAGGATATTATAGAGATTTACACAGAGACAGTTTAATTATAATGTATTGTGGTTTAATTTGCATGACAACAGGCTGTTCGCTGTGTCTGCCCAACATGACATTTGCTGTAATTGGAAACCTCATCACATAAAACAGACTTTGGGAGGAAAATTTGTAAAAGGTGTGATAAATAGCAACGTTTTAAATATCTAATTGGGTGGCTATTATTTCACATTGTGCACATATTGCATCCTGGGGCTCTTGGTGATTACTTTTAAACAGTGTCTGGTACTAGTCTGTGTCCACCTCAGCCAAGTATCCACTGACTAATCATCCAGAGCAGCAGGATTAGCTCGGATTCAACTTTAAAACCTACATTTTTGGAGCTCAAATCACACCAGCTGTCCACTAGATGCAGAGTAAACCTTCCCCTCTGCTTCTACATGAACACAATAACACACAGATTTATATCAACTTGAGACCTCGGTGCTGCAGACGACTCACCCTGGAGTGGCAGAGGAAGCCTACATACAGCAGCAGCATTGCAGGCAGCAGCACCACAGAGAACACCAGGGCCAGGAGCAAAGTGCTGGCCAACACCACACACAGAT
>OMLP01012989.1:12518-29377 GCA_900302685.1 Spondyliosoma cantharus | reverse complement strand
ATCGTAAGCTGTCCTTCATTATGAAGTTCTTTCAGTTTCATGGTTTTATTGACAGCTGAGATGAAACCAGCTATGCTTTGAACTAAATCTTCAGTATGTACATGTGTCCTATTTGTCAAATGTCACATATGTCTGCCAGCTACAGGCAGAACTGACAGAACTGTTGTGGCAGAAAAGACCTCAAAAGTGAACTAGCCAACTGTAAGTTTCATGCTGTAAACATGTCGCAGTAGAGCACATCAGAGTAGATTGCACTATTGATTATTTGTCTCATCCCTAATAGGAACATCACATCAACCAGACAAGCTTCTTTCATTTGTCAGAGCTTGATATATAGCTTTTGAAGTTACCTGTAATATTGCAGCCATTTGCGTCATGATTCACAGGGAGCGTTCATTCACAAGATGTGAAAGAATGACGCAGAAACAGACAGTCATAAATAGGGGTGTAACGGTTCTGAACCGAAACCGAAATCCTAGCTTCGAAGGACTTAGGTTCAGAAACTCATTCTATCTTCCCGAACCTTGGTTCATCCCCGCCCCGCCCCTACCACACACGTGTGTCAGGTCAGTTTAATTTCTGCAAGATTGGTAATAAACCTGAGCTCGCAGAGCCCCCAGCCACATTCCAGTCAGCCGTGTGGAGACATTTGGGGTTTCCAGTTGATATTAAGGAGGATGGCAGTGGTGTCGTTATCAAAGCACACGTAATTTGTCGTCTGTGTTTTATGAGACTTGTTGTGGGAGGGGCCGGCAACACTTCAAACATACAAGCGCAAATGCGGAGACATCACCCCGACACTGAGCTCGTGTCCGCTGCGTTATGTCTCCGATCTGGTTTTGCTCTGCTGTCCAACGTCCTCTGGCAATCCCCACCGGTTGTGTTTTGAGTCGCAACGGCGCAGTATGGTAGGCAGCTGGCGTCCCGAGGCCGAGGAGTTCCCACGATAATCACATGATCACTCGCGACCGCAGTTATAGGTACGTGTCATAAAAACAACAGCAAGAAGTGTTCCCGACCGAAGGATTAGCAGAAGAGCTAGTGTTTGTCTCTATTTTGAGATTTGTGTGCTGGTGTCAACACGGACTGTTTTATTTTGAAAAGTAACCAGATGTCATATTGTTGTTTCGGTGTTTATTTTTTGTATTCCTGGATAGTTAAGAGATTAATAGAAGTGTTTTTTTAGATTTTTTTTTATCATTATTGTGGACCGGTCTAAAGAGAAGTGTTAAAGTCTTTGTTAAGTTAATATAACTTAAGTAATGTTCATGTTCTTGATATTGCAATGCAACAATCCTTTAATAAAATCCAGAATTTTTTTCTGGAAGTTTTCCAAAAGGTTTTTCAGTATGTTTTTAAAAACCGAGGTTTGAACCGAACCGTGAGTCAAAAAACGAAGTTCAAACCAAATCGTGGGTTTGGTGAACCGTTACACCCCTAGTCATAAATCTACAGGACCAACAGGCAGCTTCATTCTGCAGCCGCCTAATCTAAATGTTACAGGGTTGAGTGATGTGTTATCAGCTGTTGTACTCCCGTTGCAGATGTTTAGTTGAATCAGGCCCGTGACACCTCCAGAAGGCTCACATTTGATTATTTATTTGTTATTGTTTATATTTGTTGTTATTATTTATTTATTTGATTATTATTGGCCTGAATTAAATATGTGCCACAGAATAAATAAATATGGAATAGTACTCAATAAAATAGTCGAAAAAACTGCAACACTAGCATTTATAAAGTTAAAGTTTTAAGAATAATGACATAAACTTTGGTATTATAGCTGTCAGTCGGAACAAAATGATTAATATATATTTTTCAGCAGAAATGCAATCAATTTTATTCTTTTCAGTCTCTTCACTCGAGGCTTATTGTTTGAGATGTCGATAAAAGCATCTGCAGTGTCAATAACTCGTATATTTTTACAAAACCATACAAGCCGTTTATGCAACAAGCAGCTGCATTAGTGTTAAATTTCAGTGATTTCGGTCGACGTTGATGTTTATTTCATCTTCAGCTGTTGTCAGTAAATTAAGATAAATAATCATCTGTGTCATCCGAGGTTAAACGTAGCATTCCTCAAAGGCGAAGTCAAATATTTGTTCGCTGACGCTTTTTTTCTTCGCCCGAATAATCTGTTTGAATATGTAAATCCACGTTATGAATAGATGAACATCTGCAGGCAATTCATTCAGTCAATAATGAGGCGTTTAACGCAGCCTGTACTCAAGAAGCATGAAATTTAGCCCCAGCTTTAGCCCCATGAATTAACTACACAGCAAAATTGTCAGTGTTAATTTACCTCTGAGAGTGTGAAAATCAACACTGTGCCAGTGTTCATATTAACTCCAAGTTCACTTTTTGATGTTTTTTGTGCAGCAGAGAGCCCCGTCAGCAACATTTGCGCCCACTTCAGCCTTTTCAGTTATTAAACAGGAGGCATCAGTGACATTAGATGAGATCCAGTGGACGACATGGGGCGGGTGGTAACATGCTGTGGTGGAGACAGTACTCAGATCCATTACTTAAAGATCCACATCACACATATATAAAGGCAAAGTCTCTAATGTGTGCCTGGCATGGATTTTGCGGGGAAAACAAATAAATAAAAAACACATTGAAATCCTTAACAAATGCCACCCCGTCCTTCTCTCTCCAGAATATGAACATGAACATGAATATGAACATATGAACATGCAGATATTTTCCATTTCACATGTTTCACTGATTAACACAAGATGTCTCTTAATTCACTGTCCATTCTCGGTGTATGTGCACCGGAGGCTTCAAGTGTCCACGTCACACTTGTGTTGGCTGAATATTGGACCAGAGTTGGCTTCACAACTATTTATGATGTCATCATCATTTTAATGAGCGCATAGGAAATGTACAGATCATGCTATGAATGTGAAAACAGCCTTCTAGTGACAAACTCTGAACATACATCATTATACAGTGGAGCTCAAACTGACAACTGAGGGAACAAGAAGAAATCAGTAACAATAACAGAATTTAAAACTACTGAGTTTCAGTTCATACTTAAATCAGCAATAGACACATTTTTTTCTTTCTGGTATCGTTATGAAGTTAAATGTTGATTGACACCATCTGCATTTCGATTGGTTCCCTATAAACCTCATTATTTGGTCTGTCACCAAGCATAAAATCTCACGGGATAATGAAGGTTGACCGGTCATGCAGTCGGGCCGGCACCAGTTCTGTCTACTTTTACATCTCATTTGATGACTAAATAATTGAATAAACTCACATTTTGTCTTGAGTTGTTGGTAATTGCTACTCTAAGGAAAACATAAAACAATCTGGTTGTATTGCAACTGTGGCACCGACAACAGTACAGTTTTTAAGTAAAAAGTACTTAAGTATCAAAAGTAAAAATACTCATTCTGTGTAGAATCTGCCCCTATTGTGCATTATTATGTATGACTTTATTAGATTGTTACTGATACATTAATGTGTAACTCTATGGTTGTAGCTGGCTTAAGTGGAGCTGAGGGACCACAAGATCATTAACATCACAGGATGTTCTGATACAACAATCTGTGTTCATGTGGGGGATTTTTCATTAATCTTTGCTATTTGTGAAATATTGGATGGTTATTCCTCTTTGGGTCGCAAACAGTTTAGAGGGGAAATGTCTCTTTGGTGGAACGGCTAATGACTCATACACATCTTAAACTTAAAGTCAGCACACAAACTACACTGTTTTTCAAATACAAGTCAAATATGTCGGGAGCCACTGCTTTCATCTCAACAGTAAGGAGTTTATCACGCTCTTCTAAGTACAATCTCAATCTGAAAAGTAGTAGTAAGTAAGTAGTAAGAGTAGCATAAGATGGACATACTAGAGGACGTCTGTTTGATGAAGCTGTGTTGGTGTTGTTTTTGCAACATCATGATTAACGTTGGACCATCATGCAATTTACCAAGCTGGTGTGATGTCATAGCCATGTCATTTGTTGTTGTGTCTGAAGGGTTTGCTTATAGGACTTTCACCAGCACGCCAGGGTTTATATCTTGATTTGAACATACAATATACAATATAATAATATATTTTTAGTTCACTTATTATTTTCAATTTCTTTTCACTTTTCTGGTTGTAGAAACATGGTTTGGATTAAAAAAAATAACAGGTGTTACAAAAGATAACATTTCATGAGCATATTTTTCCAGTTTTTTTCCCTGAGTCACTAAGTCGCCTTGACATTACAAAGCATGATTGGCCAGTTGTAATGATGGTCCTGTGATATTTCACCAACACCAACACGACAGTATTAGATTGTGCACTTGCGTGATGTACGAGTACCTCAAAATACCTCCCAGTTAAGTAGAGTAATCGGTTACTTCCATCAGTGGCGACATTAAACTGGTCTGGCGTGTGTGGCTGTGTTATGTGGCTGCTAGAATAGTGGACGGTTTTCAAGTCAGACGAGGAAAAACATCAAAACGCCACAGAAGCTTTTCAAATACATGACAAATGGCTGCACAATGGTCCTCAATGGCCCATTATCTGATTTGCTTCTCCACAAGCCTCTGTTAGTCAATTTGAAGCTTTGTGTGAATCTGTGTACTTCTATCTCTCTCCGCCTCTCTCTCAGGACTCGGGGATTGATATCGGCGATGTCTCTGAGAGGAAGGCTCTGAGGAAGAGGCTGCAGTGTAAGACTTTCCGTTGGTACCTGGTCAACATGTACCCCGAGATGAGGATGTACAGCGACACCATCGCATACGGAGTGGTGAGCCGCTGCCCCCACCCCCCATCCCCTCTTCATCCCAAATTTAGAAAAAAAATGTCTGTAAAAGCCAAAACAAGGCCAGAGCGTGCCTGAGCAAATCATTTTAATCCCTCATGTTGGGCTCCGGATGGCTGCTGTCAGGAAACACAAACAGTTTACAGAGACGGGGTTCGCTGCAGAGATGTTGACTCTCTCCTTCTCACTTCAGAAGTTGCTGAACAAATATTTCCTGTCGGATTAACGTGAGGAAATTAGATAAATATATAGATTGACCCAAGCTTACTTTAAATTTAGTGGAGAGCTTTTGCAGCAGAATTTTTTTATGAGTCAGAGATGCCAGGAAAAAAAAAAATGACAGCCATTGGGGCATTCTGGCAGTGTTTTTATTTGCCCATTCCTAGTTGTTTCTCAAACAGCTTTATTTCCACGGTCCTCCCACCTCACATCACTGCGGTGCAACCTAATACACAGTGACACACAGGCTCCAGCAGTATGGCACTGCTCTCCATGTTGTGCAGATGATAGGTATTTTTTTTTTGACAAATGGTGGAAGGATACAGCGAGGAAACAGGGCCGTCCTCATTATGTTCATTTCTGCGAGTTAGTCGACCTCGTTATTCTATATCTGCAACACGCATCTGATGGGCCAGTCGGTCACGGTGGTTTGAGGAGTGTTTCAGGAAATAGAAATGATTTGTGTTGGCAAAAAAAACTTACTTCACACTTCCAAAAGAATATGCTCAAGGTCTTATGTATTCAGTCCTCCCTCATCCTCCTCCTCCAAAAAAAATGTGGGTGAGGGAGGTGCAGGTGGAGGCCTATTGTCCTCTGCAGCTCTTTATTCTGCTAAGCCATGCCCACGTTAGAGGGGAATACAATCAAATCTGAGGGATTTGATTTAAATCCCTCTTGTAACTATGCCCCGCCTACGTTTCATTCACAAATGCGTCACATAACAGAAGCTGAAGGTGCTGTAAATGTCTGATGTTGTCCCCACAGGTGTCACTGTTGCATATTTGCAAGTTTTCCCACTCTCCGCTGCTAGAAATAGCTCAACTTGAGCAGTTGCACGGGACCATGTGGATTTACTGATTATCAGATAGAAGTAGACGTCTCCCGAGCCAATGGGGAGCTGAATCATCCTGAGCTTTGTTCTTCTGATCTCACATCTTTACCTAATTCCCCATACACACACAAACCACCATCCCTGGAGCTCCCCGCGGCGCAGTTTCTAACTCGCAATCAGGCAGACCTTTGTCATGATGCGCATGAATAACCCTCTCGGCCTCGAAGTCTGAGTCATGTTCATCAAGCGTGATGCTCCTGATTTCCATTTTTATAAAGTAAAGATGAATTTAGGAGGATTCAGCATATGATTCAACCGGCTCAGCTTCAACTGTATTTTCTCAAACATCCTTTTAATTTTTTTATTCTGTTTATGTGAATCCCGGAGAATGAGCTAGGCTGAACCTACTCCTTTCTCTCTTTTTTTCACTTTTATAAACACCTGTCCAAATTGACGTAATCTCGGGGAAACATTGTCATATTAACAGCGAGCACCAGAGCAAGCAAAACTCATAATATAATAATAGTTTCTTTACCCTGTGGGAGAAATAATGTGCTGCAGAGTTGAAGAGAGCAGGTGGTAGATGCAGCCTCCTCGCTCTCAGTGTGTTTTGGCAGTAGATGGTTTCGTCTGTGGAATGGACATCATGGTCAGCAATTCTTTTATACTATTATTCGCAGCCCATCAACGTTTTTTTTAAAAGCCGCAAAACCTCTCTCCAAGAACACAATCCTCCTCCCTCCTGATATTAAAATTGGGGTGAGGGAGGTGTTTCATTCACCTCGCCAAACGTTTTCAGGTACCCTTACTCGCTCATGGCGGTGTCTAAGGCTGTTTTTGGGTTCCTTATTAAACATACAGACCATAAATCAGTCAGTCAGAGCAACAATCAATAATAGGCATACAAGATTTTGTCATCATTTTATGCAAAATACTGTATTTACTCTTGTAAGAGGAATTTACAGTAGAGAACTATAAGAGCAGAATAAAACTTTCAAACATAGATACACACGGTATAATGCATAATATACAAACAAGATCCATATAACCTACACTGTTATCAGAGATCAGCCAATAGCAGATGGAACAAAAGAGAAAGGGCCGTTTGAAACTCATCATGTAAAGGATATAAATGACCAGTAATACAAAATATATCTATATTTTATCTTAACTCATCAGTGGTTGAATTTCCATTTTCAAAACAGAATGCAGCAAAGTCTGTATTCTTTAAAACATCACAATTTAAAATTTTTCAAAACATAGTTTACCCAAAATTCTTTAATCTCTCAGAATTTATGAATAACCTCTAACTAATTTAAAGGTTTTGTCTGTAAGCTCATGAAAATTTCTGATCTGTCTTTCTAGCATTATATATTTATGACTATAAATAAGCAACAGTAAAAGTTACAACAAGAGTTCAACACTCAACAAACTCTACTTTTCAAGATGGGTGAGGTGGTTAAAGGTTGGCACACATTGTGATGGACTTGAATTGTAGATCACAGAAGTCTGCATCTGGCGGGGTTACGCATTCTCAAAGTGAAAAAGACTCTATCAAAATACTGATTTGATCCCCTGACAGTTCATATCTTTTGTTTATGTGTGTGTTTTATTCTTTGTCTGTCAGCTGAAAAACTCCCTGAAGAATGATCTGTGTCTGGACCAGGGCCCCGACAATGACAACACGCCCATCCTGTATCTCTGTCACGGGATGACACCTCAGGTTAGCACTCTCTCTCTCTCTCTCTCTGTCTCTCTCTCTCTCTCTCTCTATTATATCACTCCATTTGTGTTATTTCCATCTTGGGTTTGTCTGACTCAATGAAAACTTTTCCATCTCAGAGAAAAATAACTTGCCTTTTCTCTGCTTTCAGATCAAATCAAACTCAGTAGCTTTACCCTCATAAACAGGTTTTATATTTTGGCCCTGTACAGAAACAGTCCTCCATGTTTTTAGATACATATTAAACTCTTCTCCATTTTTCATACAACTCCAGTTAGGGCTGACACGTCCCCAATGAATCCAGCTCAGAACGAAATGCTGCAATATTGGCGAAACACAAAGTTAGATGCAACATGAACGTTTGTTTTCTATCTGCAGCTGTCTTGGGTTTAATATCAAAAGGTTTATTTTCTTAATATCACACAGACATTTTATATTCATATTTCTTCAAATTGATAATTCATTTATTTTGCTACTTTCAGTGTATAATTCCCCAAAATGCCCACGCCAGCATTGAAAAAACAGAGAAGCTGTGCTAGATCAAATCTCACATGCCTTACCAGCCACTAGGAAAATTATGCAAATGTGTGACATAGTGATGTAGTGTGATGTCACAAAGTCACAGAATTAAAAGCTGACGAGGCGTTTCAGGTGCAGTGTTTTCTGTGGGAGCGAGGAGCTTCCCTTGATGTGGACTTTTTAAAGATGCTAACCCCGGCCCATCCTGGTCCAAAGCTCCTGTGGAAATGGTGGAAACACCAACACTCCCCCAGTCCTCCAGGCTCTTGGTCCGGACTGTTATCTGCACAGCTAACTAGCTAACGGTAGCTATAGTAAGCAGCAGTTGGTTATTCGAGTGACTGACTGCCAGAGATGTGACATTTTACACGTTCTCAAGGGGAAGAATCGAAAACAGCCTCTGTACATTTTCATGTAGTAGTCTGTTTCTGGCTTCACATAAATCTAAATCTTTATGCTTCAACACATTTGACTTGTTAAATAGTCCGTTGGTATGTTCTCTCACAAGGATTAAAGATTAAGTCAGCCTGACAGACATCAGATCTGTTTCTTGCTTGCTTATTATATGTGCTTTCCATCAGTCAGTTTCTGTGTCTTTGTACTCCTTGTTCAGGATATATCTCAGCCCAAATAACAGGGTGTTTAAGTGATTTCAAATGTTAGCACAGCTTGATTAGCATTTACTTTCTCCAGCCTTTTTCCAGCTCCTATCGATCCCTCCATCCCATTATGTCTGAGCAGATTGTTTAACCTTGCTGTGGCAGCTGTAAAGTTGTCGCATGGAATGAGGCTTTGCGTTATCCTCCTGAAATCAAGTCAATTTATTGAACGTTTCACAGACATTGCACCTGTATTGATATTTACATCAAACTGAGACTTTTTCCTTTTAAAAACCCACAAGTTGACGTCTGCTGCCCGCTCTGAGACCCTGAAAAGTTTAAACTTGCTAATTATAAATCTGTTGCCATAAATCTCTCGTAAATCCAAGCATATCAAACAAAGGATGGGAGTAGCAGCCGCGTTCCTAATGAGATTATGGATCTCCTCTGCAAGACAAATCCAGTCTGCTCTATTTTTATGTTCCAGCGTTACATCATCGGGTGGAATTAGTCCCTGGATTGCCTCTATGATCATACAGACTGATGTTTGCTGTATGTAGTGGTGCCAACTGTACTTTTGTAGAGCTAGACTCTGTGTCAGAGGTGCTGCGGTAAATATTAAAAGACCTCAAAGAAAAAATTGCCCAGGCACTCATAAAAAGAAGGGAAACGACAAAGCTTTACAATCCACAACACGTGACCGACTTCACAAGAGCGTGTTGTCAGCAAACAGACAGCACAGAACAGAATTACAACACACCGACTTAAGCACAGCAACAATAAGAACCACAGTCACATACGGCCTGGCAGTCAGCGCCGCTCCAGAAATGAGCAACACAATAAAAAAAAAAGAAATCACACTAGTCAGACTGTGTAACGGCTGGTGTGAAGGAGGCAGGAGGCTGTTTGGGCGATTGCAGACAAATAAGATTAAAGTGAGAGGATGAGAGTGAGCGTGAAAAAAGCAGCAGAATAAGCAAATACGGCCCTGATTTTTAAATTTTGAATAGAAAGAAAATATCTGCGAGTGCCTTGACAGCAAATGGGGGATGCATGTTCAGAAACAGTCTTTGACATGGAAAGACATCTGCAGATGGTCTCTATTAAAAAATGTCTGCTTTTCTTCCCAATTTAACTCTGATATGAATCTTATTCCCCCAGACTCTTGTTACGCCTCTGCATCATTTGGATTCAGGAAAACTAATGAATGTGTCCTCTTCAATTCTGTTTTTTCTTCAAACTTGTTTCTTCAAAGCTGCTGATGGTGGAAAGAGTATTCACATCATTTACTCAACTAAAAGTACCAGTACAACAATGTAAACGTACTGCATTAAGAGTTAAATTACTTCAGGATCCTACCTCCTATTCTTATGGACTAATTATCATATATGACATAAGTAGATTAGTAATACTGATGTGTGAGTTGCGTTCTGTCTGCTGTTTATTTTCTACACGATCTGCATGTTCGACTACTGTCAGATCATAATATACGTTCAGACATATATTCTTACCTTATCTTCATGCTTTCATTAACTTCATTTTTTCAGCATTTGAATTGTTATAGAGCCATTAAAGACGGTGACAAATACATGCCCCTTGTCTCTCTCTAAATTCCACTATACATGCAGGAAAGTTTCACAAGATTTGGCGCTCATTTTTTATAATTTTTATGCAGTTTAAATCTGAGGGGTCGTGAGATAATTGATGGAAGAGAAATTGATTTACTACTTTATGCCACGGTAAGATGCACAAATGAGCAATTTCACATACCATTTATTATCATATACATTATATTTGTCACAGTGTGTACACTAGTGTTGTTATAGACATCGATACATCATTGATTCTAAGCGTTTAAAGCGGTATCGATACATTCTCCGCAGTATCGATACACACACGTACCAGCTGCACTTTATCACTCTCTCTGATGGCAAGCTGACACACACACCACCGACCACACGTACTGTGGGCCTGCGTCCTTCCACTTTTTCTAAATCTCGTCAGTGTGAGAACACACAGACTTGGACCCGAACGCAAGACACACAGGCCGGGAGGTGAGGAACAAAAAGCACATTTTAATAATAGCTGATAGCTACATCTTTTTTTTTTAAAAAAAACACAAAATATGAATGCTAACACAGTTCAAACCTAGACAAGCAAAGTACCAACCAAAAGCAAAGCATCACATCAAAAGGCAAGGGTTCAAACCAGGACTGACACGTGGAATAAAAGCCAGAAAGCCAGCTGGGAGGTGAAACCGGGAGACAAAGGACCAGAACAGAACAGGACTGGATGGGATGGGAAGATGAACAGATAAACCAACAAAGAGTGAGCGATCAACACAGGCTTAAATACAAACTCGTCTAAAGAGGGGATGAGGTGCAGGTGGAGCGAGGCAGAGAAACCCAGGTGAGGGAAATGAACGGAAAAACACTAGAAACAGGGAAGAGGCTGGTAGGCTGGATAACGCTGGAAGGAGGGAAGGGCTAAAGAGGTGAGATGGAGTGCAGCAGTGGAAGGAAAAGCTGAGAGGGGAGGAACTCAGGTAACAGGGCTGGACTAATAAAACAGATACAAGACAGGTGTGGGGGGAAAGTCAGGCTGGTGAGAACAACAGGAGGGAAAACAGAACACAGAACACAAAAAAGGGCAAAATAAACCACAAAAACCTAGAAAACAGACAAACAATGAGACTTAAACGACAGGACCGTGACAGTCAGAAGTAAATTAATGCAGCACAACAAACAAAAAAAGTCCCTCTAGTGTTGATTATGAATGTCTGAATTTGTCCCTGTTGTAACCTAGATGGCATCAAACATCGATATTTTTCGAGGTAATTTATCAAAGTTAGAATGCTGAATCCTGAATCCTCCTGAAATGGAAAGATGCTGCCCCTCCCTCTCACACACAATGGTTCAGGGATGTCTTATATTATATGAGATTAGAAAAAAATAATAAAGCAAAGGCTGCAAGGTTCTTCCAGCAAATTCTATGAGACCTGGCATCCTCTCCTGGAACATGTAGAAGAGAAGTTAGTGTACATGAAAATATCCAGCTCTAACTTCATCTCCTGTTCTTGTTGCTTTTTAAAAAATACTATTGTTATTATATTTTCTCTTTATTTGTGTATTTTTCTCATCCATACTTTTTTTATTTTACTCTGCATCATCCATCGCTATATTTTCACTGTTTTTGATCACACCGTGGTTGCTCTCAGTATAAATACAATTCACATACTCTCCCTCTCTCTCTTCTGTCTCATGTTTGTAGAACTAAGCCCATTTCTTTTTTTGAAATCAGAACATGCTTCTCGTGCTCTATTCCTGCAAGTGATTTTTCAGCTTTTGTCAGCTTTATATGAGCAAAAAAGCTGCCCTTGAAAAAAGCGGTTGGAGGGATTCCTTCAGAGAGGGCACAATTATTCAGGTTTTCTCCCCATTCTTGAATTAATAATGAGCTTCTTTACTGTGCATCGCCTTGTTTCTCCCTGTCCTCCATTCACTCAGGATAGCTGAATAAATACGCATATTTAGTGTATGTAGATCGGCTCAATGGATGTCTCTTTCTCACACAACCAAAGAAAACCCAGGAACAAGCCTCGTTTGCTGCATAGTTTATTACCTGTATGGCCACATACACCTCTGGATGGGGCCATTACCTAAATGTCAACCTCAGCAGTGCAAATGTACAGCACAGCGCCACGCACGTCGTTCACAGCAGGGTGTGGTGTTTTCTTGCAGAATGTGTACTACACCAGTACTCAGCAGCTCCACATCGGCCTCCTCAGCCCCACCGTTGACGACGATGACAACAAGTGCCTGGTGGATGTTAACAGCAGACCGCGCCTCATCGAATGCAGCTACGCCGCGGCCAAACGCATGAAGCTCTACTGGCTCTTCACTCAGGTGACAAAGCCCCCCCCTGCCGCCGCCGCCGCTCATCGTCACAAAACCCACACATTCAGTTTTCTGTTAATATTCAGCAGTGAGTGAAGGTAATTTGTTAAATGTGACGGCAAAATCAAAACTGTGGGAGGTAGATTTTTAGAGTTCCCCCTCAATCCTGCAAACTCATTTAGACAAGAAAAGTCTTAATGATGGTCTTTCTTGATCAACGGTTCTGTGCTTGCACTGTGTTTTAACGGAACAAGCAGCAACCTTGCAAAATGCCCCATGACGGCGGATGAATTGGATTTACTGCATGCTTTGATTTGAGCTCAAGAGACCTCATAATGATGTCTGTGTGCTGTCAGTGTGGCTCTAATTGTATAATTAGACAATTATTGTACAAATATGTATAAAATCCCATATATAATTACACATTACATGAACAAAATATACTATTCTTTTGTCTTTGTCCCTGCCACCTCTGGCGTGTCTACTTACGTGTTACAATGTAAAGGTTTTATACACGCAAACTTGAACACCACATATCCTAACACTGAACTTTAAGTGGTTATTTTTGTTAACTCTGTATAATTCAGGAGGTAGGATTGGGACATATCAGCTCGGCTGGAGCGTATCATGTCTCTGAAATGTGGCATCAATTATTTATACAGTTTTGACTGCACATGTGCAAAGTGTCAGGCTCAAACAGAAAGAGATTGCCTTGATGCAGCCGCCGCAACTTGGGGAAACGGAGCACTCTGCAAATTAAAGAAAAGAGAGAGAGAGCGAAGGTTTCAATTTTTTATATCTTAATTCAAATGTTGCACCGTTCTGGGCAAAATCTGATTAACTGGAGATGTTCTTAATCTCTTCCCAGTGAAATGTGCAAAATTGCTTCACTTCCCTTATCCTCTAATTATCCACGAAGAAGTAAGTGAGATAAACCCTGATTTGTGAGAGAAATTAACTGTGTGTTCGCATGTAATGATTAGTCATATGTTGGCAGGTGCTGATTTTTCTGATTAGAAAAGCTAACACATGTTAAGTGGGCGGGACGGTATGGTGCGGTATGGTTTATTTTGCTCGTGCGTGCGTGCGTGCGTGCGTGCGTGGGTGATTCCTTTTTATTTCTCTTTAACAAATGCCTACAGTTCTGTATATAGCATAGCAAATATAATGTAAACCCTAACAAACCAAAGCACGCTAAATCAAATAACAACCTTCCCAGATGCTTTATGCTCACGTATACATTCATTAGCCGACTCCCGGAGGCTGTTCTAACAAGCAGTGGCGAGACGCTGTATAGATAACTTGGCTGAGTCAAACTCAGAGCAGCTCCTTTTATCAGTTTATGTTCCAGATTTTCAGGGATTCTGGGGTTTTTTACCTCGCCCTCGTTCCAAGCTTCTGAATCACCGCCCACTCTTCGATTTGTACAGGGATTGAAATAGGTCCGGGGTTGTGCTAATGAACTGCTTTCTGCTGCAGCTTGAGAAACAGTCAGCCAATCAGGCCTTTGTGGGAAAGATTAAGAATCTATACAGATGTATAGTAAGTTGACTTACAAAACTGTTAAATGTTAGCTGCTAGGTGTTTAAGCTCCAGTGTGTAGAATGATTTATGTGCAGAGTTCGACAGAAGAAGGCTGTTTTCACATTCATTGCTCAAAGTGCACATTTCTCTGTGCTCACTGGAGACGGGGCTACAGCATGACAGCACATTTAGAAGCCGATAATTTAAACATGTTTTATATAAGCCTGAATACATGTGTGGATGGGATCTTTAATAAGTTATAAGTTGACATTAAAAGAGATGTAAAAACACATCAGTTGTCCAGTGGTGCAGCACTGTCTTCCCCCTCTGTCGGAAGCGCAATGTTTTAGCTCCTGTCCCTTTAAGAACCCCCCACCGAATACCCAGTCTCCTCTGATTGGTCAGCTCACACATGCCTGAACCAGCACTGCTAACAACAACGGAGCAGCTGTGCTAAATCAATTCTTACATGCCAAACCAGCTGCGAGGCATAAATAATGCCAATGTGTGACATGGTGACGTAGCATAAGGTCACAAAGTCACAGAGATTGCTGTTCCATCATGGCGATCACATTCACCCACCCCTTAGTGCACAGGGCTGATGAGGTCTTCCAGTTTAGTTAGATTAACTTTCGAGCTGCAATCATGTTCAAATCTTTTAGGACTTTTAAGCAGCTGTGTGCAGTCAGAATTTTGCGACAAACCATTGCTAAGGATTTTTAAAGTACCTCAATATCCTCCATGAGCTTTATGTCACAACCTCTGCTTTCTTTCCAACTGCTGACCGTGCTGATAAGCAGGACAAACAACACAAACCTCCAATTTTTAGAACACCTGCATGCACCTGTCACCTTCACTCTACACTGTATGTTTACCGCATGTCCCTCCCTCTGAATGTCCCCGTCAACTGAGCTGAAATAATCATTTTCTGCAGCCCCTTGAACTGTGCAGTCCTAGCCTGAAAAGTCATGTTGTATACAAATAAATTGTAGCATAAGACTGCCAGATGTTTCTTGTCAATAGTATATCAGCATACAGTACACAGGCTACTGTGGGTCACTCAACATGTTACAGCATCAGTGAAAGAGCATCTTGGTCAGGCTACCAACAAATTACTTTTGTTTTTCCCTAAAGGTTGAAGTTTATTGATTCTGGTTATGTATTTTACATCAACATCATCTCTGAATGGGGCTTAACACAGACACACACAGGAGGTTATACACATTTATTTCTCCAGTCTTAGAAAATAAGAGCAGTGGAGCTTATGTCTGCATCAAAACATTAATCAATTCATATTATTTTGAAAATGTCTCCTAGCTCTGTTTTCTGCCACAAACTCTCTGCTGTACACTTAAAACCTATTCTAAAAAGTCCTCTTTGTAAAATATTAACCACATGTTATCCACATGTGGCAACATGTGATCACATATTTTTCACACTATAAAAATGTGACGCAGTTTCAACCAAATCAGTGAATAAAGTTACAAATTGAGGCCCGTTTAAACAAATTACGAGATGAAGGATGGTTGATGGGTTTCACAAGTGATCTCATAGGTTTCACATGGACAATTTTTTGGCTTCAACATGGATATACACATGGGTTTTATATGTAATCCCATATGCTTCATATGGGTATTTGCATATGTTTAACATGGTACATGTTCAGTGCATGGTGTTCACATGTAATTCTATAGGTTTCACATGGGAATTTACACAGTATTCACATATTTTATCATTATCTAAAGCACATTTCCCTTGTGCAAAAGCACATCATACATGATTTTAACATTTTTATCACATGTTAAAAAGTTCCCATGTGCTCAACCACATGGACACGTCATCTCATGTGATCACCTGTGTTTTGCCACATGGTAAATTCATGTGCTTTTTTTCTGTAAGGGTTCCAAGCTTTCAACCACAACTTGTGGCCTTACTCAGCAGATAGAGGTACTTAGTTGTCATGGGAATGGTAAAGATATTATCAGTTCATAAATATATAATAATCTTATAATCTCTGCTGGTCACTTGTTCACAGCTCAGATGAAAGCTGCTGTACCCACAATGGGGATTCAATAAATATCGGATCTGAATCAAATCTGGCTTTATGGAGCTGATGCCGTTCAGTTGGAAAATGCCCCTGATTGCCCCATTCACTGCATTTATGGGCTGGCTCACATAGTGCTCCATAAATGCCCACTCTCGGCAGTTATTGCCAATCTGTTATCTATAAAAAGAAATGTCTCTTGGACCTCACAGACAAGGCCACACTCCTGTGAAGGTACAGAAAGAATAATATAGCTCACAGTCTGTGTAACCTGTCCAATCCTGAGGTCTTCTTCCTCCCACAGAGCTCTCAGCCCTCCTCTTATAGTGTTGGAAGGAGCTCTCCCCTCACAGCTCTCCGCACACTGTATTGACTGTAGAAGGCCTCCTCTACAGTCACTTGCCGTCGGTCAGCCGTGACAGTGTAATAAGAAAATCCTGCCTGGTTTCATCAGGACAGGCTAGAATATTCTCGCTGAGCTGATGTGCTCACTCCGTTCAGACTGTGACAGCAACAGCTGTCACATAAAAGTTTGTGAATTCTTGGACCTTACTTTCTTTTTGCACTAAAGGTTTCGCTCTTTTTCCAGACATATTTCTCACCCACCAGTCGATTAAATAATTGACTTCACTTATTTAAAGTTTCCCTCCGGTCAAAAACAAGTTTTTTCTTCTTGTTCCGACAGAATGTTTAAGCTTCCCTGTATAGAATGAGCTGTGCGCTGAACCTGACAC